>JAHPZR010003702.1:45000-47500 GCA_019787425.1 Platygyra sinensis | reverse complement strand
TTCAACAACATTTCAGTGTTTTTTTTTCCTACTTTCATTACTGTGCTAGCAGAGGTGTCTTATCTTGTCTTTTGTATTTCCTGGTTTTTTCATGGTTGTCTTACCTGTTCCCTAATTAAGACAGCTATGAAAATACTACGAAACATGGAGAACTCTGCTGGTATACTTTCATTCGTTTTGCATTTCGGTATTTCCCACCAGTAACCTCATGTCCTCTCAGAGCCCTATAATTTTTTAATTGGTCAACAGACCAAACAATAAGTTGCTTTCCATTGCAGTTTCCTTTCTTTCTCTCTCTTTTTTTTATTTCCTTCCTACAGAAGTAGCTACATGTAGTCCTCGACTACCTATTTTTAACTATGTTACGTTTAATATACAAGTGATTACATCAAAGTACATACATTGCGGAGAATGATATGTAGATATGACAGATCATTTGCCTTTGTGCACACAACTTAAGCAGTCGTGAAATTAAAGCTTGAAAAAAATTCAGGCCTGAAACAATTGTTTGTTTCGTTTGTTTCATTGGCATGAAGTGCCACAAGTGAAAACGAAATACCACACGTAGGTATGCTTGCCTTTTGGCCAATGAAAACACTGGATCCAGATTACCTCGCCTCTAAACAGTTTTCCAAAATGGCGGAAGGTGTGGGTGATTTTGCTTGTTTTGCGTCTAGTTTCTTTTTCACTTGGGTCATCTCTATTGCTTGCGTTTGTGCTTGCGCTTCATTTTATCATTTATTATTTTTTTATTTGCTTGAACTTGCTTCGCTAATGAAAACCACGCTTAATCTACGGAAGGCCTGTTATATTGCCACTGGGGTAGTGGAGGGGGCTGGTTTTTAACTTTTGGCAGGGGGAGGGGTAGTAAATACGTGCAATGGAGTACTGTTGAGCAGTCCTAATAGTAAATCGTGCACAAAGAAGATCGATGGGGGATTCATTGTTAAAATGTTACGTGTAAATAGTTTATCATCTTTACCCATTCAGCACAAGCTTTGTGCAGCATCCCTTTTCTCGTGTAAGTAACAAGACCCAGACGTGTGTTAGGGGATTAACGCAGCTGATCAGGCTTTTGCTGTGGGTCCTCGCGTGATGGTTGATCATTGAAGTCGAAGCCTGAAGTTGTTGATATCAATACGAAAGTAAATATATTTTGTTGGCACTTTACCAGCTGCGAGCCTTTGGAGGCAGGTATTTCCACCTCTGCTAGAAGCGACAGATGGAAATTAGTCGGCGTTCATAAAGCCTAGAATACGCCAGTGAAATTTAATAAGCGTAACGTGACTTTCCAAGGGGGACATTTTGTCACACCATTAACATGACTGGTCAGTTGGGGAAAATTTCTTTTTAAACTGATGATTTTTTCCCAACTTTAATATACTATGAAAATTGTAAGTGAACCATCTAGGACCACTTGCATGTTGATATCAGGGCAAAAATGAGTGAGTAAATTAGCAGGGATTATTTTTGTAAGGGAACTAGCCGTGTACATAGCTGTAATTAAATTTTCCACCTGTACTAATGTGTTGTCGATTTGGGTGAAGATCGCAAGTCGAGCACTTGACTTATTGCTTTTCTCAAGAGGCGTACGGCTGCTGATATCAATTTAAAATTAAATTATACTATTATACCTCAGTGGCTTTCTCGTTATGTCTCCGTCTAACACCAACTGGTCTAAATGTTTCGCTTTCGTTTGTACCTCGGTAAAATTGTATGATTGCCTAAACCGTAAGATGCTTCGTCGAAGATTATAAGGGAGATTTTGCAATGACGACGGTAACGCCTCTTGTAAAAGTTGCATTGATATTATACCCTCGAATTTCGCAACTGTGTAAATCTGTTCAGTGGCCTAAGAACTTGCTCAAGCTAAACATGTAACGACAGCATGCAATTCCAAAACAAGATACGAAAACTTTGGCACTGCAATTCACTTTCTCCACAATTCGTAGAACTTGGTCATTTCTAAACAATAGACTCTTAGCTTGGGCGGTTTGTTTTCCATTGTAGACCACGTGATGATACTCTTGAGAATTCTTTCCTTTCAAATTTTCAAATAGTCGCGTGTATATGAATGAATAATTTTAAGATGGACAAAAGAAAAATTCTCAAGAGAATACCACGTGTTCCACAATGGGAAAACAAACCGCCCAAGCTAAAGAGGTCTATTATCGGATGAGGTTTTTGTGATATCCTGCTACCTCGACCTTGATTATTCTGGATATCAGAAAACCGAATCTAATGAATTGTTTTATTATACACTGAACGAAAAAACTTGGAAGTCATGTCTCTGCTTCTTCACTGACGGCAAGCAGCACGAATGGCGCGAAGTTGATATGATCACCCATGCTTTGCTTGCATACATGACATGATAACCGGTGACCTTGAGTGTCCTTGACATGGTATTTGTATAATCTGTAGTTATGACGTCACGGGCGTTGACTTCGAAAATTCACTGTATGCTTTCGGCCAATCAGAAAAGAGTTAAAGAGTCCAATGT
>JAHPZR010003702.1:0-40000 GCA_019787425.1 Platygyra sinensis | reverse complement strand
GCGCGAGCCCCGACAAATTGTCTTGGTCCACTGCACACTAGCCGACAAGGCCCGACAAGACGTTTTGAGATCTAGCACTGTCAGATATCGCCCGACAAGCCCCGATCTTGTCGCACACTTGTCTGAATTAACTGCACACTAGCCGACAAGTGAAAATTTTTTTGTCGGCCGACACAAAAAACGGCTAGTGTGCGGCGGCCTTAAAATGAAAACAAAATTTTCCTACTGTCACCAAATCAAGTTTAATGTACCTGTACTTAAACCAGTAACACCAGAATAGCAGCATATCGCTAACCACCAACTGTTAGCGTGTTCCTGCTGAAAAACGAACTGTTATCTGTCTAAACTTATACTGAAATCCAACTGTAAACATGTGCCTGCAAATGGCGTGGTGTGCGCGCAAAACAAGTGCGAGATACGCAAATGTTTTACTTTCTTGGGAGATGACAGGAAAAAATGTAGTAGACACTGAAGTTTTCTAAAAAGATGAATAACTTTGTAAAACGCGTGGTTACCCCTATATTTTATAGCAACGATTTTGTTATTAAAACATACCAAAACTGGTTTTAATGTTACCATTAAACATGTAGCTTTCAGATCTATAGTAAATGTATTTGCTTTTCTGTATGTAGAGGCGAATTCTAAAAAAATCTGTGAAGTCCTTTCCTTCTTTAATTTTTCAGGAAAATGCTGATGTCAGCCTTTTTGCTGAGATTCAAAGCCTAATTATTTCGAAAAATGCGTGGTTACCCCCATTTTTCTTTGTAGATTCCAATAGCCCTTGCAAAGGTCTCCCTTTTTCCGCGCGGTCCTAACCTGGCGTAAAACGTTTGTGTTTAGTAGGCACCAAAATAATCTAGAGGACTAGAGTAAGTTTATGTATAACAATCAGTGTTGATGTATTTTGTTCTTAATGTCCAGGTCCGCGGCGTTCAAAGAGAGAAGAGTACTGTTGTTTCATTCTGATGTATCTTTACGTTAGTTGATTAAAACTATTTAATTCTTCTGCAGGTCTCTGGTTGTATTTAGATTTTATATTTCGCGAGATTTACTTGAGCAATTGATCATCAGATGGGGAAATACCTGTTGATGTGTAACGTACACGGAAATTTCCATGTACGTTTTGTTAGTGTAGCCATAAGGTACATGGAAATTTCTGTGTACCTTGCCATATGTTTCATTGCAAGGTAAAAATAAATTGCCATGTACCTCATCTTATCTGTTCTTGCAAGGTTCATTGAAATTTCTACGTATCTTACCTAATCCATGGTTGCAAAGTACATGGAAATTTCCATGCACCTTACCTATTCTGTGGTTGAAAGGTACACGAAAATTTCCATATACCTTGCCATGTGTTTCGTTGCAGGGTACGTGGAAATTACCTTAATTAAACAATCCGTTGTTGCAAGGTACATGGAAATCTCCATGTACCTTGCCTTATGAGTTGTAAAAGGTACATGGAAATTTCCATGTACCTTGCCATATGTCTCGTAAAAGAAAAAATTGTCAGAGGTTACCTGAATTACTGATAAATTTGCCAATGGTTTTTAAAATTGGCAAAATTAACAAAATTCGCGTTGTTTCATGCCAAGAGAAAGATTCCCTTTACATGCTTTTGACCAAAAATGAACATTAGTATCATATAAACTCTTGGTCTTCGGCCATCGGAGCTTGATTAACAAACAGCAGTGATTAACATATGGCTACCAAAATGGCTACCCTCAAGGCATGTCCTTATGTCCTTAACAAGAACAAGAGGCAGCCAAATGAACCCGTTGCAACTGTCCTCAAAAGAGATGTTTTTATTTTATTGCCTTATATGGGTCTCCATAGCAACCTTATTACTAAGCGTCTTAAATCTTGTGTGAATCGTTTCTACTCTTTTGTGAATGTCAAAGTTATTTTTCAAAACTCCCGGCCCATCAAATCCTTCTTCTCATACAAGGACCGACTCAGCCGATCACGATTATCCAATTTCATTTACAAAGCTAGTTGCTGGGACTGCAACGATTTTTACATTAGGAAAACGAAGCGAAGATTTCACGAACCGGCAGAAAACGGAACATTTCAAGGCCGGCCCTTTCGAAACATGATCACACTTCTGCAATTGTAGCCTGCAAACAGGCTCTCCGTATGGGTTAATTATTCTGAGATTTGCTTTCGAACCGCGCCGTTCGAAAGCAAATCTCAGAATAATTAACCCATACGGAGAACCTGTTTGCAGGCTACTGCAATTGCTGATCACGTTAAAACAATTGGTCACAACATCAAATGGGACCATTTTGACATTTTGGCGTCCGGCAAGACTGACTATCACTGTTAAGTTAAGGAGACTTTGTTTATTCAAGGGTTACAGCCAGCATTGAATGCCGATGTCAGCAGTGCATGAAAAGCTTTTACTTCCTTTACAGACAGTTTCCGTTTGAAACTTCTCAAATTGCTTTTGCAGGTGTTTTCTGTCTAGGTTCCAGACCCTCATTGTTACTGTATATTAACTAGCTTTCCAAAAATCTGTAACGGTTATACTTTTGAAAAGTATGTTGACTAGCATATGAAACGTCAAGGTTGTAAAATGCATATTTCTAATATGTTTATCACCGCCGTTTTTTTTATATGAACATTTAGGCTTACTTTTTACCGTAGTTTTTGCCTTCCTTGAAACAAAAAAACCCCGACTTTTTAAGACTGATTCTTGCAACTAGATCTTGGCAAATATCTTGACTTCCCTTGACATTTTTACCATAGCTGTCTTCCAAGCTCCTTTCCTGGTAAAGATTTCAATTATTTACGCATTCCTTTTCACTTGACAATCTAATGTTCGTTGCCCGTGGCAAAATTTTAGCACTTAGCGCGAAACTGTGCCAAACCTTTTACCACTGTGGCAAAATAATAGCCATAAAGGGCATTTAATGCCAGATTTGCTAATTTAATCTGGAAAAATTTAGGCCGTTTTACTTTATTTGTTCAAGAAATTACGTTTTAGAATATCCCGTTTGTTTTAATTTGAGAACGTGTTAGTCATAACACATTTGCGCGACAGCTGTTGATTAGGTGACCTGCACTGTCATTACATTCGACATAAAATTTCTAAATTTAAACTTCGACAAGGAGCAGTCTCTGAAAAGTGTCGTGAAACATACCAAATTGTTAAGTAATTATTCACGCGAATGACAACATGAAGGTAAACATTTATTCCGCCTTCGGGCGGGAACATAAAGTAGACGACATTCTTACTGAATTTGATCAAACCAGAAGAAAAGTTATTCGCGCAGAAGAGCGGAAAACCAATCAGCATTTCCCAATTCTAATTCGATCTGGAAACAGTGGATGAAGAGCCACTTCGTGGAAATGCCACTGCAAATTCCCATTTATTTGTTTATTTTATTTATTTTTAAAACTAGTCATGACTAGTAACTGAACGACTATGTTACGAGAATTGAACAAAACGATGAATGGAACGCAGCCGTCGAGATGTTACCTGAATACTACAGGAGAAAAAATCGGAATAACCTTTGCTTACTGTCTGATTGTTCTTGTTTCGCTGGCTGGAAACACCGTTATTGGAATAATTGTCTACAAGACGAAAACCATGAGAAAACCCATCAACTTTATAATAGTCAACATGGCCATGTCCGATCTGTTGATTCCAATTTTCTGGATTCCTCGGGAGATTCAACTGCTCTACTCAAACTTCTGGCTGATCGATGGTCCTTTTGGCCAGGCCTTATGTAAACTGGTTTACATTTTACCACTTGTCTCCTTGGCTGTATCTATTCAAAGCCTGGTTCTGATAGCAGTGGATCGTTTTGGAGCTGTGGTATTTCCCCTCCGTTCTCCACTCATCAGTTCAAAGCTGTGTCCTTTCTTTATTATCGCCACTTGGATCATCGGGATGGCTGCCTACTCCCCATCTCTCTTCGCCGTCAAACTTGCTGAATATCCAGGAGGGTTGGTGTGTGAGCCGAGTTGGAAAGAAGTCTTTGGGGAATCTTTATCCTTTGACCATTACACCATGTCAATTTTGATTATATTCTATTTAATCCCTTTGGTGTTGATAGTCATACTTTACATTATCATCTACATAAAGCTCAAGTCACAGAGGATGCCAGGCGAGCAATTGGCCAACGCTGGACAACAACGCCAACAAAGAGAACGACAGGTGTTAAAGATGGCCATTGCTATTGTGTTAGGGTTTGCACTGTGCGGGCTTCCCTTCTTTATCGGCAGGTTTGTCTTAATCTTTGCAACGGACATATGGTCTTGCGGCTTCCAATACTTTTCCTTTTTTGCCTTTTTATGGTTCGCACAAATTGTGCCGTGAATCCTTGTATCTAGCCTGTTTAATTTTCAGTAGAAATTATCGTATAGGGCTTAACACTCTCTTTAGATGAATAATTCTTTTAAACAGCGCAGTTAGCACAGGTAATCAAATGATTCCGAGCGGAGCACGTGAGCAATGGCTGAGAGCGGTCACGTTTTCTGAGCGGGAAGAAATCTTTCCCTCTGCCAACCTGGAATCATTATTTAAGTTTGCTTCCGAGACAAATGCCTATTACAGTTGGTCAGAAAAACAAGAGAGGAACAAGAGGTTCCACAGAGGAAGAATTATCTGCTTCCAAGCGCCCGAACATGGCGACTGACAACGCACAGAGCGAAGGAGAAGTCGAAGAAGCAGAAAAGGTTGACACTGTAAATGAACCCAACCTTCACGATATTCAAACTTTACTTATTAGCATACAAAAAAACCACAGAAAATATCCTCAAGGAAAACAACAAACTCTCGAACGAAGTTGGTGAACTGAAGTCGTCGCTTAAGAGATTGGAGAGCGAGCTGTTGGCGACAAAGATCGTTTTAAATGATGTGAAAAATACCAATAAGGAATTAAGAATCGAACTTGATGCAGCTAAACGAAAAATCTCTCAGCAAAGGGATGAAATAGATGAACAGTACCATGGCTTGGACGATTTAGAGCAATACTCGAGAAAGAACTCGCTCGAAATTGTCGGTATTCCTGAAAGTATTCGTGAAAATGAAGGTGCAGTACTCAAAATCGCCAATGCGCTGAATGTTCAAGTAAAACCCGAAGATATCGACATCTGCCATCGAGTGAAAAGAAAGAGATCCAGCCCAATTATTGTACGCTTTGTTAGTCATAAAGTGAAATCTTCTCTTTATAAACAGAGAGTTCGACTAAAAATTTACATTTTGCCGATATTTTTCCGGATGCTACAGCAGCAGATCGAGTTCAGGCCAGCAAGATTTTCTGACGGCATTTCGCAGACAGTTGGTGGGAAAAGCTAATGCCAGGAAAGAAGAGTTATCGTTGTTAAGTGTGTGGACCATCGATGGTAAAGTGTTTGTGAAGACATCCCCTGAGGGAAGACCTATTCGAATCTATTCTGAACATGATTTAAATAAGCTCTAGATCGTTTGAACGATTTACGGTGGGATATGTTGAACTAAATTGTCTCGTATTGTTCTGTGTCTTAACATGAGGGAAGATTTCAAATGGATAAGGACGAAGGTTAAACAACCTCTTAAAGGTTTTTCTTTTCTGTTTGTGTGTTGCCATTATCTCTTCAGTTATTTGTTATTATCATCGGGGGGTTTTAGCTTCTTTTTGTGTATTGATTATTTAATTTTTTTCTTTAGTTTAGGAAGTCTGTATACAATGCAATCCAATGTAAAATGTAAAATTATTTCGTTAAATGTCAGAGGTATAAGAGACCAGACCAAAAGGAGGAGCATCTTTACTTATCTGAAAGATCAGAAAGCCGATTTTTATTTTCTCCAAGAGACGTATTCAGATGCAAATGATGAATCAATGTGGCAAAGTGAATGGGGGTAAGATTCTTTTCTCTCATGGGACACACCATAGCAACACCATAGCAAGGGTGTTTGCATTTTATTTGATCCAACCGTAACCAGCAACGTGGAATGCTTCTTTAGTAATAATACAGGGAGAATTGTTTTAATCAGCACGTATTTAAATGGCGTGAAAACATCGTTATGCAATATCTACGCGCCTAACAACCAATCAGATCAACTAGAGTTCATCCAGGAATTGAACAATTGCATCGTTGACAAGTCCGAAATGACAAATATTATCATCGGAGGTGTGATTGGAACTGTACGTTAACAAAAAAAGATAAAAAAGACGGAGCATTTTGGAAACCTACACCTTTTAGAAATCTGCTACTAACCACTATGGAAACCTTTGATTTAATCGACATTTACAGAACTCGCCATCCGAATTTACAACTTTTTTCATACGAATCTAAATCCTTACAGGTCAAGTCGAGAATAGACTTTTTTCTCTTGGCAAAATCTTTGGTAAAGTATGTAAGCAAAGTTGGAATTACCGTGTCGATTGCACCTGGAGACAAAGGCCACGGTGAGTAAATTTTCCACTTTTTTATTCTTTGAACCTAAAGTTGGTGTTTCGTGCCAGAGGAGACAAATGGCGAGTAAAGCTGGACATCAGTAATAATTCTGCAGATCACAAATTCTACAGATTTTTACCAGAGCCAAAAAATGTACATTTAATCTGAAATGGTCAGATATCACGTCCTATTTGCACTTAAAATGAAGGTGACTCCCGGTTTCGCCCCATGTCGACTTCGCCCCCACATCAACTCAACTAGCGATCAAGTCCTTAAATTGAGTTATCTTTCTCTTACCGAGAAAAAAAAAAAAGACAACATGGTGCGCACGATGGAACAAAACCACACTAAACATGTTTCTTTCTCTTCTCGTGTTTCTTGTATCTCATTGAAGGTGATTGGCGAACTCGAAATAGAAAGATTAGGATAAGGTCATGGTGGCGAACTCGCCATGGCGCGAAACCGGTATCATTCAAAATGAGCAGACTAAAAAATAGCTTTTCCCACCGTAATTGTATATAGACAATTTTATTTGGTGTTTGTCATTGATCGTGTTTTAGCCTAGTCGTATTATTATAATTCAAATAGTTAAAAAAAAAAAGATTCCGAGCGCAATTTGAAGTAAATAAGTGCTCGTAAATCTCGGTTTTTGAGCTAGCGCGCGGAAGAAAACCTAGTCATTGATTGATTGGTGTTTTACTGGAAACCTACAGCAGAAAAAATCGGAAAAACCTTTGCTTTCTGCCTGATTATTCTTGCTTCGCTGGCTGAGAACACTGTCATTGGAATATTTGTCTACAACTGACGAAAACCATGAGAAAAACCCATCAACTTTTTAATAGTCAACATGGCCATGTCCGATCTGCTGTTACCAATTTTCTGAATTCTTCGGGAGATTGAACAGCTCTACATAAAGTTCTGGCTGAATGGTGGTCCTCTTGGCCAGGCCTTATGTAAGTTGGTTCCCTTCTCAACAGATTTATCCACTGCTGTATCTATTCAGAGCCTGGTTCTGATAGCAGTGGATCGTTTTGGAGCTGTAGTATTTCCCCTCCGTTCTGCACTCATCAGTTCAAAGCTGTGCTCTTTCTTTATTCTCGCCACTTGGATCATCGCGATATCTGTCCAGTCCCCATCTCTCTTCGCCTTCAAACTTGTTGAATATCCAGGAGGGTTGGTGTGTGAGCTGAGTTGGAAAGAAGTCTTTGGAGAATCCTCATCCTTTGTCTATTACGCCGTGTCAATATTAACGATATTCTTATTAATCCCGTTGGTGTTGATAGCCATACTTTACATTATCATCTATATAAAGCTCTCACAGAAGATTCTAGGCGAGCAATCGGTCAACGCTGGACAACAACGCCAATAAACTGGCCATTGCTATTGTGTTAGGGTTTGAAGTATGTTTACTGCCCTTCTGTATTGTCTGGTTTCTCTTGTTCTTTGCATTGGACTTAGGGTCTTGTAGCTTCCAATACGTTGTCTTTTTTTCCTTTTTTTTCTTTTTTTCATATCTCAAAGACTCTACGGACTTCATCAAATTCATAGAAAGAACGAGAGTTCCTTATAACGCTATCCTTGTTTCAATGGACGTCACAAGTCTATACACAAATATACCTCAAGAGGAGGGGATAGAAACAGTATGCCATGCATACGACTCCTTCTATGAAGGAGAATCCCCCATCCCAACACAATATCTCAAGAGAGCACTTGAACTGATTCTACAAGAAAACTCATTCCAGTTCACTGGAAAAAACTACCTCCAAACGCATGGCACAGCCATGGGTACCAAAATGGCAGTCTCTTTTGCCAATATCTTTATGGGAAAGGTAGAATCACAAATTCTAGAACGAAGCGCTAAAAAACCACTAGCCTGGAAAAGGTACATTGACGATATATTCTCTATCTGGAATATAAACAAAGACGAAGTCACGCAATTCATTGAACAAGCAAATAGCCACCACCAAACTATCAAGTTTACGGCTGAAGTTTCCGGCACGGAAACCACGTTCCTCGACACAAAAGTTTACAAAGGCGAAAGATTTGCAAAAGAGTCTAGACTGGACATTAAAACTCATTTCAAAGCTACTGAAACATTTCAGTACACACATTTCTCAAGTTGCCACCCACCAGTGGTCAAGAAGGGCTTTATTAAAGGCGAAGCACTTAGACTTCTCCGCACTAACTCCTCCAAAACAGCATTTAAAAATGCTATAAAAAGATTTAAAACAAATCTCATAGAAAGAGGGTACCCTGAAACTCTTGTTTCAAACAATCTCGCAGAAATTACATTTGAGAGAGAAAACACGCCCTACAACAGAAACAGAAACCTAACACGCGAATCTTGCCTTTTGTCACACAATATCGCTCATCAGTGCCTAACCTTAAGCATATACTTATGCAGAACTGGCATTTAATTCAACAACAGCCATTAGAAGAATATTCAAAGATCCCCCCATTGTCTCGTACAGAAGGGGCAGATCCTTAAAGGATATACTTGTGCGAGCTAAGCTCTAACTGGCTATTACACGTGAATGGGAGTCGCGCAGGCCTGTCACCTCTTATTATCTCAGCTTTTGCCTGAATGAGACCACGCAATATCATAAACAACACGCAAAACAGTCAACAGAATTGCGCGTTAACAGTTACATTGTCAGTACCAGAACGAAAAAACTGGAAGGACAAAGAGCTACCTGAATTCTATGCAAGATACAAAAGAACGGCGAAGCCGGACAAAGATAGATATGACACCCGTGATAAGAAACAGCATAACTTGCAAACAGTTTATCAAACAGCCGGGCCCGGCATAGTAACACGAAATGCAAGTATCCAACATGTTCACGGGAATATTTCAAACTTTGTCCCTCCAGAGCTAATATTTGAGAGAGCCTAAACCATATCTAGCAATATAAATGAGCCTAGAGAAAAAAAACTGGCAAAAAACAGAGCTGTCAAACTCTCCAAATTACATGCGGATAACAGCGGAAGCCAGACAGACATATTACCAATAACGGCTCTACTCTGACAAAATTTCCTCCTGAAAACACAGGTTTATTGCTTAGCGAAATATTCAAAGATCCCCCATTGTTTCATACAGAAGGGGCTGATCATTAAAAGATATACTCGTCCGAGCTAAGCTCTATCTGGCTATTACACGTGGAATGGGAGTCATGCGTGCAGGCATGTCACCTCTTTATTTATCCCCAGCTGCCCCTCTCCACCTCAGGGGTATAAAAGGGTACCGGCGAATGTACTACTGGGGGTCTGTTTTAAACACCTGCGAGGGACTAGCATCGCCATCCCAGGGGGGAAGTAAGAAAATACGCTCATGGGCGCTTCTGCCTAAGGAAAACCGGGAGAAGCTCCGGCCCTGAATGGGGCCACCTTGGCTCGTAATGCAGGACTTCACCTTTACCAAACAGCGCGGGATAGTCTATGATAGTTGGATTCTTCTCCTTCTCCCCCTGAACTATCATCCCCCAAATTTAACCACCAACTATCATTCAAAAAAAAAATTGGGTTAAAACGGCCAAAAGAAGTTCGTGATAGTTGACAATAGTTCACCGGCAGTCGCGCAAGCAAAGTCATGACAGCAGCAGCTAGCAGCGAGTTCCAAGCTCTTTCCGCTTAAAAATGTGAACACTAGATGGCTTCCCGTAAGACAAACTTGTAAAAGTATGAGTTTTTCGCCACGAACGAGGGCGGCAGCGTGTTTCAGTTCTGACCGCTATCGGGCCAGTAATTAGCCAAAACAGCTGACGGAAAAACTATTATGAACTATCATACGGGTGGTCAAACGAGAAAAAACTATCATCGACTATCATGAACTTAATTTTAAACAAATTTACAAGTGGTCACAAAGAAACAGACTCTCGATTCATAATGGCAAAAGTGAAGCTATGCTCTTGTCCACAAAACCTTTAATTGGCCCCCTTCAAGAACTCCGATACGAGGAAAACAGAATTGATTTTGTTAACTCCACCTGCTGCTTCAACTTGATTTGGCATTCACTTGAACAAGGCTGTTTCCAAATTAATTAGATGGACGAGCCGTTTCTATATTATGGTAATTATAAAGTTGATCAATAATGTCCAAACGATAGGAGAACTGAATACTGATATTAATACATTGAATACTTTTACAGCTCTTTAAATTTGGGTTAAATCCTCTTTATCAGAGAATCATAATAATAAAAGAGATTTATTTTGAGACGCATAAATGAAAGCTAAATGACGTGCGGTCACTCTTCATCAATCTTCAAGCGAAAAGCAGAAAAAAGCGAGCGGGGAAATATGAACGAGCGAAATTTAAGGGCGCCCACAGTAAGAAAAAACAATCATACTTAGTGGGCCATGAAACGTCAAAAAGATCATGAAGCAGAACCACAAAAAACAAAGGTTGTGCAAAAGAAATTCATGTTTTAGCAAGTATTTCAAAGCGGGAAGAACTACACTGATTAGTTCCTGCTTTCGTTTCAGTTAAATGGGTTTAAAAACTTTTTGTTGGACAGTTCATTGCTACAAAATAATCTCAATTGGCACGATTTAGGTGTGCAAGCCTGCCATATTCAACTTTTTTAGCTTAGTTGATGTTTATTTACAGCTGAATATGTCGCAGTTGTAGCTGATAAATTGAGCAATTATCAACTGAAAGACCACAAAATCAAGTTTTTGGTACAATTCGGGGTTCGCTGTAAACTGAAGAGTAGCGCCGCTAAATCTTTGCAGACGGACAACCGAATACAACACACCCAGACATCTACACTTGAATGGTAAAAACATCAATAAAAGCAAGTGATACACTCGGACACCAACCCACGGTCTGGCCCGTACCTTACGCATGCGCACATCCATATTACCCGGGCAGTGGCAACCATGGACAGCCGTTTCGGCCTTGTTTGGGCCTGACATTTAAAAGTTTATTTGGTTTAATATTACACTTTTTGTCTTCGCCTATTGATTACATCGATTGACACTGAAATTTGAGCAACGTGATGGTTTTAAGTTAGTTTTTTACGAGTGTCGTGTCGACGGCATGGATCAAGATATCTTTCCTGTTTTTAAAGGTTTATTACAGTTTAATTTAACTCTGGAAGACCTGCAATCCCGTCATGAAGTAGGTCAGTTGTTTATAGTTATAACTTCCGTTTTCTTAGGCTTTGTTTCGGTGAATTGTTCCTTTGATTTTCTGTAATCGACCGCATGTGATTAAAATAATTGTGTAATACCGCGTGGTTTTCTCAGTTAAATCTGTTCATGGTTTTAGGATAATAGGATGTACTGTTCCTTATTTTCGGGTTAGTTCTATTGTTCAAGAATGTTATTTGCTTTATTTGTTTCACATCGGGGATTGTTCAGAGTTACGGCGTAATTTGATTCTGTTGGCGGTTTTCCGTTTCCCCCATCCCCGGGGGGCGGTACTTGATATATTCCTGGGCGGGGCAGGTGCGGCCCGGCCACTCATTACTCCTGGCCCTGTTTTAAGAAAACAATCGCTGACTCCTGACCCTGTTTAAGACAGAACTCCCCGATTTTTTGATACCCTGTTGTAAGACATAGATTAAAAGTTGCGGTTAACAATTGTGTGACCTTTCTGTTGGTGTACTCAGTGGAAAATTAATGTGCCCTGGTTATCAATGCCAAAGTCAACAAAAGACAATGATAATTACAAGAGGGTCTGTCTAAAAAATTTGTCCATTTAATATCGGTCCAACGAAAAGTATATCCCAGTTAAGCCAAAAATTGATGAATTGATACCCTGTTGTAATGACAAAAATACCCCCCGAAACAACACTACCCGTGGCTTAGGCCGTCACGTCCCCCTTGAGCTCATATAAGGGACTACCCCGCCCCCCCCCCCGGGTGTTCCTTCCAAACGGACCAATTATAATGTTTACTACAAGTTTTGGAAAATGATACAGTAAAAAAAAAAAAAAAAAAAACAAAAAAAAAAAACAAAAAAAAAAAAAAAAACAAAGCTAGGGTTGTGATCTCAATAAAAGAGTAAATGCGAGACGGTGACAGGTAGAGGCTACCCTCTAGAATCCCGTCCATTTTATGTAAGCAATCTCATTGTTGATATTCCTCGTTCTTCCAAGCACACGCGACCCGATGTAAAATGAGAGCTTTAATTGGGAACTCAAATGAACTGAGATATTAAGTTACTCTGCACGCGTTTAGGTATCTACTCTCGCTGATGTTTATTGGTTTTATCTGAGAGGCTTCTGAGATTGTTTGTTGGCTTCGAGTGTTTTATCACCCCTCCCTGGTTTGTTGTAATGTTGTGGGAGTCACATAATGAACAGGAAGCTTCTGTCGGGTCATTGGCCACGATGTTATCATACGTGGGATACTTTATAAACACGCGATTTAGGTGGGCAAATCTTCCAGATGATATTCTTGAGCATGCGTAATGAAACTATCATGAGTCCCCCAGTAGAATACAATACTTTTTTATAGGACATTTCCACATTAAGCCCGGACATTCTCCCCTCAAAAACCGGCGAAAACGTGATCTAAGGCGGGAATTTTCCAGGACTTCTCAGGTCCGGATTCGAGTCGCTCAAACTCCGAGAGAGAAAATCTAAAATGAAACCATGACGGTATAATAATAAGAGAAACTCTTAGCAAGCCATATGAAAAAGAATGTGTGTGCCGGAGACGTAACTGATATGAAATGCATGAATGTCACCGAGCAAAATACATAGAGGATATTACACGGTGGCGAGAAGATATGAATTTTATGTTCGAGTGGCAAGAACAATATCTCACGAGTAAGCGAAGCGAACGAGTGAGATATTGTTCTTGCCACGGAGAACATAAAATTCACATCTTCGAGGCAACGTGTAATGTTCTTTTTACTATATGGAGACTAAATATAACAAAAGCAAAAGGCGGGAATCGTGACGTCATTGAACGATACGACACTCACAAAGGTGACATACGGAAAATACGCCACTCGGGTCCCGGATGAAGTGGCGTATGGAATCTACGAGTGGTTTAGTTCCCAGTAAAACACTCTCCTCCATATAATAAAAAGCAGTCATAAAAGGTACTTACAGGTTAGGCTGCTCTAGTCATCCTACCCCTAGGAACTGGTGGGAGTTTTCAGAAAAGGGATAAATAAAAAGCAATTAAGTAGTTCTTTAATTGACAATGATTAGGGGCCGACCATTTAACTCTTGAGGGGGGAGGGGGGGGGGGTGATTTCTGGTCAGCAAGATATTTTTTTTTCTAGCAACCTGGTGTGCAGGATGTTTTTTTCCCTCTTAAATGCTCTGCAGGATATTTTTTTCTCTCCTCATTTCTCTGTAAGATTTTTTTTCCTCAAAAAAGTGTTGTGTTTACATTTACAGAATGTATATTTACATTTACATTGTGGTTATTGCAGTATTAGTTCTAATATGGAGCTGCAAAGCCTTAAAATGTTGTAAGCTACACAAAATGATTCTTGTATCGCTACATGTTTTCGGAATGTCATTCTTTAGAATAATTTAATATTACCAATTACATAACAATAATATTCTCATGTTATAAAGTGATGTTCCTCGGGTAAATTTGAAAATGTTTAGCTTCTTAATTTAAAAAAATTATAGCTAAAAATAGCAAAAAGCAGTTCAGAAATGCTCATAGCACGGTAATTACCGCTAGAATCATTAGTTACAATTTAAAAGTGGACTGAAATCTCCAAAAAAATGTGAAAGCCTCTGTGTGAAAGCAGAATTAAAGTTAGTTGATCATGGTCTAATTTGAAAAATAGCTCTAGTAATTTTTGTTCAGCCTCTTTACAGTCCATTGGGTACCTCAAAGTTGAACATAAAAGCAATCAGTGATGGCGTTCCGAGTCGGGCTGTGTGCTGTTCGAACAGGCCACTTACTGGGCATTGCTTTTCTTTAATCAAGGTTTGAAATGGCAGAGGGTGGGGAATTTGACTTTAAGTGGCCCAAAATATTTGAAAATGTCAATCATCATAGCCCCTGGGTATGCCTGCACTCCCCTCATTGGGGCTAGGCATTGATAGGTGATAGGTGCATTACTAGAACATTGCAAAAATGTTATATTATATTGTTTTAGTATATACACACTCAGTGATCTTGGTGTTTTAAGCAATCTGATTGGTTCGCTATCTCTGGCTAATTAACAATTATTCTGCCACTATTCACCGAGATTGAGAAGGATAATTGTTTTAGTATATACACAGGAAGTGATCTCAACAACATTTCAGAAGGAAACCATTAAAAATCGATTTAATCGACCTCTCAATTCATGCTCGGAAAACGTGCAAGCTGTACAAAGCATGCGCGAATTCGCGAAACTATTTACAGAATCTTTGAACATGGAAAATCTATAGTTAATCTTCGAAAAAACCTCATGACAGTCTAGAATAATGGTCCTTAAACACCGTTCAAATCAGTGTGAATCAAAAGTATGCTTTATTCAAAAGTATGCTCTATTTTTGTTTGGCTTACGCATTATTCACTCGGTAGGGGGTGAATAATGCTCATTAGCCAGAGATAGCGAACCAATCAGATTGCTTAAAACACCAAGATCACTGAGTGTGTATATACTAATGAGCATTATTCACCTCCTAGCGAGTGAATAATGCGTAAGCCAAACAAAAAAAGGCATACTTTTGAATAAAGCATACTTATGATTCACACTGATTTGAACGGTGTTTAAGGACCGTTATTCTAGACTGTCACGAGTTTTTTTCGAAGATTAACTATAGATTTTCCATGTTCAAAGATTCTGTAAATAGTTTCGCGAATTCGCGCATGCTTTGTACAGCTTGCACGTTTTCCACGCATGAATTGAGAGGTCAAATTAAATCCATTTTTAATGGTTTCCTTCTGAAAATGTTGTTGAGATCACTTCTTGTGTATATACTAAAACAATTATTCTTGTCAATCTCGGTGAATAGTGGCAGAATATTTACCTCGCCGCTTCGCGGCTTGGTAAATATTCTGCCACTATTCACCGAGATTGACAAGAATAATTGTTAAATATTGTTATTATATTGTTATATGTTGTCTTATACTATATGACATTGCATATTTCAATAGAAAATAATTACATGAAAATGCTTCAGTTGAAAAGATTAAAAATGAACAAATTATTTTTCTTTGTCTCATTAAACTTGATTCTTCAGTCCGGGATCGTTATCAGATTTGATAACCATGTGACGTCATATAATGGCGGCCATTTCAAAAATCGGGAATTTTCGTATTCACTTCGCTTTGCTCGTTATTTGTTCGATTATGCTCGGGTAGTTTACCCATAACTCTATTCGATAAGTACCAACAAAGGAAGAGCCTCGCGTGTTTTGAAGATGGCGGCTGAAGACCAGCGTAAACGATGTAAAATGCTACTCGTAAACTGAAACAGCGCTTGCAATTTTGCATACAGATCAGGTATGTTTTTCATTTTGTCATTAGATTTAAGTTGCTTGCAGATTTTTGCGACAATCACAAAAAATATGTCGTTAATCTTCACGCTATATACTTGAGATTTAATCTGTTTTTAGTGTTGTGCACGATCTGTGAAAAAAGTGCACGGGGTTGTTTTGATTTGCGATGTGCTGTTCGTAACGGCGGCCATATCTACATCTGTAATTGATGTGTTCCTAGGTATTGAGATGGCGGATGCTGGTACCCATAGAATCAAAACAGCAAGTTATGTCGATTTTGTGGCAAGACTGCGTCTTCAAAAAAGACTTCTGCAAGACCTAAAGAAAAATTCAAGCTTGAATTCGAACGACATGATATCGACATTGAAGAGGACAGAGATTTTATTCATCCCCGCCTAATGTTTGCCTGACGTACGTGAGGTATTTTTATCGCCTGAGACGGTCAATCGGCAAATGCATTAAAAGGTAAGTTGCCTATATTTTTGAGTCCAAGATTCAATGTCCACACATTCGTGGTCCTGAAATATTTTCAAGAAATGCCGGCCAAACTAGGTCAGTATTCTGGCACACCAGTCATTAATGTAATGAAGCTTTTGTTGGATTCAGCGAGTGACAACAATGAGGTAACAGGCCTACGCAACTCCTATCCGCGTGTAATAGCCGCTTTAGGAAGTTTTGCTCGAACTAGTATATCTCTAAGGATCTGCCCCTTTTGTATGGTACGATCTGGGGATCTATGAATATTTCGCTAAGCAAAAATCCTGTGGTTTTGGAAGGACATAGGTCATATGTCAGGTTGGCTTCCGCTGCAATCCGCGTGAAATTTGTAGAGTTTGACACCTCTGTTTTTTGCCAGGTTTTTTCTCTCTCGGCTCGTTTGTATTGCCAGATATATTTTAGGCTCTCTCCGAAATGTTAGCTCTGGAGGAACAAATATTCCGTGAACATGTCAGCTACTTGCATTTTACGTGTTACTACGCCGAGCCCGGCTGTTGAATTAACTGTTACAAGTTATACTGTTTGTTATCACGCAAACTAAAAAGTTACAGCTCTTCAAGATGTATTTACTGTCACTTTTTCGTTTATGTTTACTACAGACTGTTGAACAAGCAGCTTCGCCAGCTACCAAGAAAATGAAGCCTGAGGGAAAATGGAAGCTATTATCATATTATAGTGTCAATAAACAACGCTTTTGTGAACAGAATATTTGTTGTCTACCTTCGCTGTGTCATTTTACTCGCGGAACAAATATCACACGGTGTCTATCTGGAAATTAAATTCGCAGTAACTTTGGACGAAGACAGTTTTCTTCCATACATTTCTGTTTTTATTCCATTATCCCATAACCTATTATGAAGCAAACATAAATTTAATTCAATATAGCTGCATTGTGTTGTTGTGAGTAGCCCCTCATTGCCAGAAATAATGGACATTTCACGCCCGTGATTAATTGTCAGCGGCATCTCACTTTCAAAATGGCGGACAAAAACTGTCGCAGTCGGGGAAAGCGTGTTCCCTACGATATTTTAAATAATTTGAGCTCTGTGGATCTGTTTTACGAAGAAAAAAGCGAGAAAAAAGCATCTTCAAAAACATTTTTAGGTATCTACCAGGGCGAGCGGCTGATAGCAAGGAAACAGGACGCAGATTTGCGTAAAACTTTATCTCACTAACACATGCATTCAGCCCCGTAGCTTTGAATAAACGTATCATTAACGAAAGATGGTATCACTCCATCCTTTTAGGGAACCAAATTTCTTGTAAAATGGAAATTGTACAGCTCATTTGAGAATACCTGGGAAGCTATATACTTTGTGGGCCGGTGGGGGCCGGTGTGTTATAATTTTCCCGCGTTTTACTTCTATTAAAACCAAGCCTAGTTTGCTAATCGAGGACTTTTAGAAGCCTGGAACCTAGTTTACAAACAAAATGGCGACTGGGTGAAGTTTGGGTTTGCGAAGCTTTTCCTTTTGCCAGTCCAACCAACATGGGTCGTTCACAAATATGGCCTCCATTACAGGACTTTAGCTGGAAAACTGAGGGAAATAATGGCCTGTGGAAGTATTTTGCAGTACAGAAATCATCCATTTTATGGCTGTTTAGGAGAGATCTTACATCGTAGAAGTTATATCGAGTCGGGCAAATTTACTTCATTGAAGGGTTTATCCTCTAATCGACGAGCACTTCGCACGACTTCGGCAACATTTTAAGACAATGTATGAAGAAATGGAGCGTACAACGAAGGATAAAAGTGGCAACTTCAGGAAGTAAGTAAACCTACTATAAATTAGCCGTTTTTAATCTAGATGAGAAGATTACACAGTGCTTATCATGTTTCGAGTCGGGCACCGGAGACCCGTAAGCTCACAATCGATATATTTGAACAAGTTTCCTTTTCTCCATACATTTTCTTATACGATTTCACAGCCATTATGGCCTGAGTGCGCACGCGCAACCGCCATCTTGACCCAAATTTCTGGCAATGTTCATCGCAGCGCCTCGTCGACCGGCATATTGAATTATACACTGTTGCTACCAAATAACGTCACGTGAACGAAAATCTGTGCAACGATTGGTTTATGGTTTGTTTTGGTCGAGGTTATCAAAAATGATAACGATCCCGGACTGGATATGTTAATGTTTTATCAGATGTTATCCCGAAAGGCGGTGAGGTTTGTGTTGGCTTAGTTTTCTCAGAAAAGAAAACTGTCTGTAGACTTACGCCTAATAAGTCATTGTTTGATGACTGTGTGGGAGCCGCATATAAACAGGAAGCTTCTGTCACCCATGTTATCACGTGGAATACTCAAATATTTTTCATGCTGCAGACACCTGCTTTTAAATATAACATAAAACTCTAACTGGGATATTATTGAGTAAAAAAGAAACATTATTCTAAAGAAAAGGCCAACAGGAAAGATGAGCAAATCCTTTTGCGTTACCAAGCGAACCTTGGACAAATAGAAGATAAGAACATCAAAAGACACGGAACATAGAAGCAATAGAACGTAGAGTGGTTCCAGTGTGACCCGCTGCTCACAGTCTTGTAGCTAGAAGCTTTCCGTAACGACTGCTTACAGAAATAAAGCACGATTTGAATTGAAATCAGGGATGAATAATAATTGCTATGTTTCGAGTCTTCATTTTAACTTGATTTGGCATTCACCTTAACCAGCTGGTTCCAAATAAAGATGGGCAAGCATTTTCTGTACCAAGGTAATTATAGCGGCGCTTTTCATTTACATGTACTTGAGACAGAAAAAGTTGATCACATTTAATTTTGATCAATAATGTCTAAAGGATGGGAGAATTGAATGATAAACAATTGTCAGACATTTTACAGCACTTTCAATTTGGGTCAAACCTCTTTATCACACAATAATAATAGTTATTATTTTGAGAACGGAATAATGTGCGGTCACTCCTCATCAATCTTCAAGCCAAATGCAGAAAAAGCGAGCGGGAAGATATGGCAGAGCGAAGTTTAAGGGCGCCCACAGTAAAAAAAATCAATCATACTTAGTGGACCATGAAACGTCAAAAGATCATGAAGCAGACTGTGACCACAAAAAAAAATAAAACTGCAAAGTCATTTTGAATATGAACACGAGGCCAAGCTTAGCGCTGGCAAAAATTTAAACATTCAGCGTTCGATCAGCGTGTTGTTAGGCATGTGTATGTTACCGAAGAGACGACAAATTTATTTCACGTCAAATTTTTGGTTTCAACACTTTTAACAACTATGCTAGTTAGTTTATCTGTAGTATAACAGTAAACCCTCTTGTAATCGTGATTTAGTGACACATGCTCAAATTGAATATCTAGAGCGGCGATCAGTCTGAAACGGAAAGCAACGCTTGTGCAAAAGAAATTAATGTTTTAGCAAGTATTTCAAAGCGGAGAGAACTACACTGATCAGATCCGCCTCTCTTTCCGTGAAATGGTTTCAGAAGTTATTTTTTCGGGCAGTTCATGGAGGCAAAATAACAGCATTGAGAGAAAATAATCTCAATTGACACAGGTTCATACTCAGCTGTTTAGCTCACTTGATGTTTATTTACAGCACAATTATCAACTGAAAGACCATAAAATCAAGCTTTTGGTACAATTTGGGGTTCAGGACTGTAAACTCAGGAGAGTATCGCGGCTAAATTTTTGCAGACGGACAAC
Source organism: Platygyra sinensis (assembly GCA_019787425.1). Lineage (NCBI taxonomy): Eukaryota > Metazoa > Cnidaria > Anthozoa > Scleractinia > Merulinidae > Platygyra > Platygyra sinensis. The sequence goes on along the minus strand of JAHPZR010003702.1, from coordinate 20,040 downwards.
CGAACAAAACACACCTATCCAGATATCTACCGCATGAAATGGTAGCAATTACATTTTACTGCAAGTTTGCAAATGATAGAAAAAACAAGGTTGTCTCACAAATGCATAAATGCGAGAGGTGGAAGTAGCTTTATTGGGAACTCAAATGAATTGAAACAATGTACTTTGCAATTTTAAGTTTCAGGTAGCTATACTCTCTGATGTTTTATGGTTTTATCAGATGTTGTGAGGTTGTTGTTGGCTTAGGCTTCTGACAAAATGAACAAATATTTTTTAAACTGACGCCCAATTAACTCACTGTTTGTTGACTGTGTGGGGGCCACATATGAACAGAAACCTTCTCTCAATCATTTGCACGATGTTATCACGTGGTGCCCTTTATAAAACACGATCATTGCAAATCCTCCAGGTGTTCTTGAGCTGCTTAATAAAAGTTTAGAATAGAATACTTACAACATTTCACGTTAGGCCGAAAATTCTCTCAGAGCGGAGAAACCATGATCTAGGCTGAATTTCCGAGACGTCTCGGCTAAAGCCGGAAACTCCGGGAGAAAAATCTAAAAGAACGAGGAATATAACTAGAGAAATTCTTCCTCGTTAGCAAGCCATATGAAAAACAATGTGTGTGCCGGAGAAGTGACTGATATGAAATGCCGATGTCGCCACGCAAAATTCAAAGCGATGAGAAAAGCCACATACAGGTTAAGCATCCTACCCCTAGGAACTGGTGGGAGTTTTTAAAACAGGGATAAACAAGAAAGAAATTAAGCAGTTATTTGATTGACATCAGTCATTAGACTTGTTGGTTTCTCCTTTATTTTGAGAACAACAAACTACACGCCCACTCCTCTACTGTCTCCACCCAGATCCTTCTCTTTTTGCAGATTGTGCAAACTCTTTTTAAAGAAACGGACTCTCAGGACGTTGTATTTAATACTCGAAGTATGCGCCTTTGAAGAAGTCATGCAATGTCCGGTTTATATAACATGAGTCTCTTTATTAAAAGGCTGACTTGGATACTCGGGAAAACTTGATCTCTCTGCAGAGTAAACAGTCATAATGCATTTGCGCGGCAAACGTTGATTAGGTGGTTTGCGCTGTCATTATATTGAAAATTAAATTTCTAAATTAAAACATCGACAAGGTGCAGTCTCTGAAAAGTGTCGTGAAACATGTCAAATTGTTAAATAATTACTTTTGCGCGAATGACAACATTAAGGCAACCATTTATTCCGCCTCCGGGCGGGAACATAAATAGACGACGTTCTTCCTGAATTTGATCAAACCAGAAGAAAAGTTATTCCTGAGCAGAAGAGCGGAAAATTAGAAACTGAACGACTATGTCACAAGACTTGAACAAAACAATGAATGGAACACAGCCATTGAGCTGTAAATGGAATCACACAGCAGAAAAAATCGGCATAACCTTTGCTTACTGCCTGATTTTTCTTGTTTCGCTGGCTGGGAACACCGTCATCGCAACAATTGTCTACAAGACGAAAACCATGAGAAAAGCCATCAACTTTTTAATAGTCAACATGGCCATGTCCGATCTGCTGATTCCGATTTTCTTGATTCCTCGGGATATTCAATGGCTCTACATAAACTACTGGCTGATCGGTGGTCCTCTTGGCCAGGCCTTATGTAAGCTGGTTTCTTTCTTATCAGATTTCTCCCTGCTTGTCTCTATTCAGAGCCTGGTTCTGATAGCAGTGGATCGTTTTGGAGCTGTGGTATTTCCCCTCCGTTCTCCACTCATCAGTTCAAAGCTGTGCCCTTTCTTTATTCTCGCCACTTGGATCATCGCGATGGCTGTGTACTCCCCATATCTCTTCGCCTTGAAACTTGTTGAATATTCAGGAGGGTTGCTGTGTGTGCTGTCTTGGAAAGAAGTCTTTGGAGAATCCTCATCCTTTGACCATTACGGCCTGTCAATTGTGATTATATTCTATTTAATCCCATTGGTCTTGATAGCCATACTTTACATCATCATCTATATCAAGCTCAAGTCACCAAAGATTCCAGGCGAGCGATCGGCCAACGCTGGACAACAACGCCAACAAAGGGAACGAAATGTGTTAAAGACAGCCATTGCTATTGTGTTAGGGTTTGCAGTATGTTGGGTGCCCTACATTATCTTCTGGTTTCTCATCATCTTTGCATCGGACTTATGGTCTTGTGGCTTGTTATACTTTTCATATGTTGCTTATGTGATGGTTTGCGCAAACTGTGCCTTGAATCCTTGCATCTGTTTGATTTTCAGTAGAAATTATCGTATAGGACTCAAGACTCTCTTTAGTTAAATGTTTTCAACAGCGCAGTAACTGATGATGGTTCTTAGCAGTCGAGATAATCAAACGAGAGTATAAGAGTCCGACATTAAACTTGTAAGAATAAGGTTAATTTAAAATTGCTTTGAATTGCATTTAATGTATCCTATAGCTTAAAGAAACTTTGCAGAACGGTCTTAAACCTTTCTTGGAACTCTAAGTTTTCAATCATTTTGAAGTTATTATGAACACTTCACTTGTAATTTTGTTATATTAGGAGTTATCTCTTGCAAATAATATTTATTTATTTAAATACTTTTATTTCAACGTACTGAAGAGAAACTTGCTTTAAGGAACAGTTGAAGTATGGTCATTCTCTTGACATTTTGCTTAGGGATTCATTTGTAGGTTTCTTAGGATTAGCAAACAATAAAGTGAATTACGAATTACAAGAAAACGCCCTCTGCTTATCTCTTTTTTATGGCCACTTTTCTCTATGTTTGTCTCGAGGGTATTTTCAAAAAGCGTACGGATTGTGGGCATGCGGATTTCTGCGATAAATTGAACGGATTCCCGGATTTCTACAATACGACGGATCGGTATCAGCTGTTAGTTTTGGCCTGGACTCTGGACTCTACCCGTTTTAATATAACATTTACAGCGGTGAAATATTCTGACTTTTCATAAAACTATTCAAGGAGCATTTTGTCAGTGTGACGTGACTTGACGTTTTCGCGGCAAGCACTGAACTGAGTTTCGCGGCAAGCAACTGAGCATGTTTTCAAAGGGTCATAGGAGTTCTGTTTCTTATGAACCTCAGCCGCCAGAAAGCCGACGAAGTACATCCTCGCAGCTGAATCCAACCAGCTACAGAGGCTGATTCCAACCAGATGCAACACTCTGAATTAACGCTGTTGAATTGAAAGGAGAGTGTGAAAAATGACAAGAGTTTACAAGGTTCGCGTTAAAAAAAAATAAAAAAATAAGGAAACATTCACCTTGAGCGGAGCACGTAATGCGTTAAAATGAAACAAAATCATAAAGAAAGTATATTCAGTACTTTATTGCCTTTGAACTGTATTGAAAAGGCAGGCAGCTAAGCTTACAACAAAAGCTAGAACAGTAAAATAAATGATGTTTTCTGCTTAAAATTCTAAAATTCAGCTGACAGTAGCTTTATTGGGAACTCAGATGAATTAAAAGTATATACTTTGCAATATTGAGTTTTAGGTAAGTACTCTCTGTATGTTAATGTTTTATCAGATGTTACCCCAAAAGGCGGTGAGGTTTCTGTTGACTTAGTTTTCACAAAAAGGAAAACTGTCTGTAGACTTACGCTTAATAAGTCATTGTTTGATAACTATGTGGGAGCCATATATAAACAGGAAGAATTAAGTCATTAATGACTGTGTGGGAGCCGCATATAAACAGGAAGCTTCGGTCAAACATTTTATCACGTGGGATACTCAAATATTTTTCATGCTGCAGACACCTGTTTTTAAATACGACTAAAACTCTGGGATATTATTGAGTGAAAAAGAAACAGCACTCTAAAGAAAAGGCCAAGAGGAAAGATGAGCAAATCCTTTCACTTTACCTAGCGAACCTAGAGAACATAGAAGATAAGAACATAAAAAGACACTGAACATAGAAGCAATAGAACGTAGAGTGGTTCCAGTGTGACCCGCTGCTCACAGTCTTGTAGCTAGAAGCTTTGAACGACTGGTTACGGAAATAAAACTCGATTCCAATTGAAATCAGGAATGAATAATATAAAATAATGGCTATGCTTCGAGTCTTCATTTTAACTTAATTTGACATTCACCTTAACCAGCTGGTTCCAAATAAAGATGGGCGAGCATTTTCTGTACCATGGTATTTATAGCGGCGCTTTCATTTACATGTACTTGAGACAGAAAAAGTTGATCACATTTAATTTTGATCTATAATGTCTAAAGGATAGGAGAATTGAATAATAAACAATTGTCAGACATTTTACAGCTCTTTCAATTTGGGTCAAACCTCTCTATCACACAATAATAATAGTTATTATTTTGAGAACGGAAATGAGGCCCGGTCACTCCTCATCAATCTTCAAGCGAAATGCAGAAAAAGCGAGCGGGAAAATATGGCGGAGCAAAGTTTAAGGGCGCCCACAGTAAAAAAAATCAATGATACTTAGTGGACCATGAAACGTCACAAGATCATGAAGCAGACTGTGACCACAAAAAATATAAACCTGCAAAGTCATTTTGAATATGAACGCGAGGTAAAGCTTAGCGCTAGCAAAAATTTAAACATTCAGCGTTCGATCAGTGTGTTGTTAGGCATGTGTATGTTACCGAAGAGACGACAAATTTATTTCACGTCAAATTTTTGGTTTCACAACTTTTAGCTACTATGCTAGTTAGTTTATCTGTAGTATAACAGTAAACCCTCTTGTAATTGTGATTCAGTGACACATGCTCAAATTGAATATCTAGAGCGGCGATCAGTCCGAAACGGAAAGCAACGCTTGTGCAAAAGAAATTCATGTTTTAGCAAGTATTTCAAAGCTGAGAGAACTACACTAATCAGATCCGCCTCTCTTTCCGTGAAATGGTTTCAGAAGTTATTTTTTTCGGACAGTTCATGGAGGCAAAATAACTGCATTGAGAGAAAATAATCTCAATTGGCACGGTTTAGGTGTGCAAGCTTGCCATATTGAGTTTTTTAACTCACTTGATGTTTATTTACAGTACAATTTGTGTAGTTGTAGCTGATAAATTATGCAATTATCAACTGAAAGGCTATAAAATCAAGCTTTTGGTACAATTCGGGGTTCAGGACTGCAAACTGAAGAGTAGCGCCGTTAAATTTTTGCAGACGGACGTACAACCGAATACAACACACCTTCCCAGACATCTACCACATGAAATGGTAGCCATTATATTTTACTACCAGTTTGCAAATGATAGTAAACACAAGGTTATCTCACAAAAGCGTAAATTCTTCAGGTTGCTGTCGCTTTATTGGTAATTCAAATGAATTGAAATGATCTACTCTGCAGTATTAAGTTTTAGGAACTACTCCCTGATGTGTTGTTGTTTTATCAGATGTTTTGAGGCCGTTTTTGTTGGCTTAGTTTTCTGAGAAAATGAAAAAAAAAAATTATAAATTAACGCCTAATTGACTCACTGTTTGTTGACTGTGGGAGCCACATATGAACAGAAAGCTTCTGTCAATTATTTGCACGATGTTATCACGTGGGATATTTTATAAAACACGATCATTGCAAATCTTCCAGGTGTTCTCGAGCTGCTTAATAAACTATGATGGTCTTAGAAACGAATACCTTAAAACATTTCACGCTAGGCCGGAAATTCTCTCAAACCGGAGAAAACATGATATAAGCTGAATTTCAGACGTCTCGGCTAATTCAGTCGGAAACTCCGAGAGAGAAATCTAAAAGCACGTATATTACTAGAGAGATTCTTCTTCGTTAGCAAGCCATAAGAAAAACAGTGTATGTGCCGGAGAAGTAACTGATATGAAATGCCGATGTCGCCGAGCAAAATTCAAATCAATCATGAAAGGCACATACAGGCTAGGCATTCTACCCCTAGGAACTGGTTGGAGTTTCCAGAAAAGGGATAAACAAGAAAGCAATTAAGCAGTTCCTTGATTGACATCATTAAATAGATATTTTTGGTTTCTCCTTTATTTTGAGAAAAACAAACTACGTGCCCTCTCCTCTGCCGTCTCCACCCAGATCCTTTTCTTTTTGCAGACAGGTGCTAACGCTTTTTAAAGAAACTGACTCTCAGTGCGTTGAATTTAATCCTCAAAGTATTCGCCGTTGAACAAGTCATATAAAATGCCCGGTTTATATAACAAGAGTATCTTTATTAAAAGGCTGACTTGGATACTCGGGAAAACTTGATCTCTCTGCAGGGTAAACAGTCAACACATTTGCGCGGCAAACGTTGATTAGGTGGTTTGCGCTGTCATTATATTAAAAATTAAATTCTAAATTAAAACATCGACAAGGTGCAGTCTCTGAAAAGTGTCGTGAAACATGTCAAATTGTTAAATGATTATTTTTGCGCGACTGACAACATAAAGGCAAACATTCATTACGCCTTCGGGCGGGAACATAAATAGATGACGTTCTCACTAAATTTGATCAAACCAGAAGAAAAGTTATTCCTGAGCAGAAGAGCGGAAAATTAGAAAACTGAACGACTATGTCACAAGACTTGAACAAAACGATGAATGCAACACAGCCATTGAGCTGTAACTGGAATCACACAGCAGAAAAAATCGGCTTAACCTTTGCTTACTGCCTGATTTTTCTTGTTTCGCTGGCTGGGAACACTGCCATCGGAATAATTGTCTACAAGACGAAAACCATGAGAAAACCCATCAATTTTTTAATAGTCAACATGGCCATGTCCGATCTGCTGTTTCCGATTTTCTTGATTCCTCGGAATATTCAACTGCTCTACATAAACTCCTGGTTGATCGGTGGTCCTCTTGGCCAGGTCTTATGTAAGCTGACTTACTTCTTACCGCATGTCTCCCTGTTTGTCTCTATTCAGAGTCTGGTTCTGATTGCAGTGGATCGCTTTTGGAGCTGTGGTTTTTCCCCTCCGTTCTCCACTCATCAGTTCAGAGAGTTTAGACAACGGCGAATTTTGCAATAAACGCCTTCTACAAATATAACACAAAAGAAGCCAAAAACTCATTCAGTATATTTACATACTACCGATTTAGCCGTAAATTAACGGCTAAATTTTTTGCTTGTAATATAGAGGGACCCCAATTTAGCCATGAATTAACGGCTAAATTTTTGGTTTGTAATATAGAGGGACCCCGATTTAGCCGTAAATTAACGGCTAAATTTTTTTGCTTGTAATATAGAGGGACCCCAATTTAGCCATGAATTAACGGCTAAATTTTTGGTTTGTAATATAGAGGGACCCCGATTTCGCCGTAAATTAACGGCTAAATTTTTTGTTTGTAGTATAGAGGGACCCCAATTTAGCCATGAATTAACGGCTAAATTTTTGGTTTGTAATATAGTGGGACCCCAATTTAGCCGTAAATTAACGGCTAAATTTTTGGTTTGTAATATAGTGGGACCCTAATTTAGCAGTAAATTAACGGCTAAATTTTTGGTTTGTAATATAGTGGGACCCCAATTTAGCCGTAAATTAACGGCTAAATTTTTGGTTTGTAATATAGTTTAAACCCTAATTTAGCAGTAAATTCACGGCTAAATTTTTGGTTTGTAATATAGTGGGACCCCAATTTAGCCGTAAATTTACGGCTAAATTTTTGGTCTGTAATATAGAGGGACCCCGATTTAGCCGTAAATTAACGGCTAAATTTTCGGTTTGTAATATAGTGGGACCCTAATTTAGCAGTAAATTAACGGCTAAATTTTTGGTTTGTAATATAGTGGGACCCCAATTTAGCCGTAAATTAACGGCTAAATTTTTGGTTTGTAATATAGTTTAAACCCTAATTTAGCAGTAAATAAACGGCTAAATTTTTGGTTTGTAATAAAGTAGGACCCCGATTTAGCCGTAAATTAATGGCTAAATTTTTGGTTTGTAATATAGTGGGACCCTAATTTAGTTGTAAATTAACGGCTAAATTTTTCGTTTGTAATATAAAAGGACCCCGACTTAGCCGTAAATTAACGGCTAAAGTTTTTGGTTTGTAATATAGTCTAAACCCTGATTTAGCAGTAAATTAACGGCTAAATTTTTGGTTTGTAATATAGAGGGACCCCGATTTAGCCGTAAATTCACGGCTAAATTTTCGGTTTGTAATATAGTGGGACCCTAATTTAGCAGTAAATTAACGGCTAAATTTTTGGTTTGTAATATAGTGGACCCCAATTTAGCCGTAAATTAACGGCTAAATTTTTGGTTTGTAATATAGAGGGACCCCGATTTAGCCGTAAATTAACGGCTAAATTTTTGGTTTGTAATATAGTGGGACCATAATTTAGCAGTAAATTAACGGCTAAATTTTTGGTTTGTAATATAGTGGGACCCCGATTAAGCCGTAAATTAACGGCTATATTTTGGTTTGTAATATAGTTTAAACCCTAATTTAGCAGTTAATTAACGGCTAAATTTTTGGTTTGTAATATAGTGGGACCCCAATTTAGCCGTAAATTAACGGCTAAATTTTAGGTTTGTAATATAGTGGGACCCCAATTTAGCCGTAAATTAACGGCTAAATTTTTGGCTTGTAACATAGAAGGACCCCGATTTAGGCGTAAATTAACGGCTTAATTTTTGGTTTGCAATACAGTGAGACCCCGATTTAGCCGTAAATTAACAGCTGAATTTTTGGTTTGTAATATAGTGGGACCCCGATTTTTTTTTTCCTGAAGGTGGTTTAGAGGGAAGCAAACCGTCAGGCCAGGACATAAAATTCGCGTAAATGGCTCTAAACCACCTCCAGAACCCAGGGATATCAAAATAACGCAATGCAAACATGAGGTAAACCATTTTTATCTAAATTATTTTCTACACGTAGCATTTAGAGCAATTTTCGAAGCTTTCTCGTACATTGTCTTATAAAGGAAGCATCTAACAGACTAATGTCACGTATTAATCGTATTCAACGTCTGGACCGCCTCTGATCTAATAAAGTGGCAATTGAACTTCGGGTCGTGCAATTTTGGTCTGAAATCATACTGGTGATTTCAGATCGAACTCGTACTGTGCGCTCGTTCGATTTTGAAATCACCCGCAAGATTTCAGACCTAATAATACACATTAAAAAATTACTCGATTCTGTTGGCTAAGAGCAGTGCAGTTCAAGTGTAACACAGTGCAAAAGTGTAACACCAGTGCATCGTAATTCTGGATTATGATTGGCAGAAAGACAATGAGAAATTTTGTAGGCCAATGATATCATGTAAAGCAATGACAAAAGTTTTGTACGGAAACTCTGAAAAAAATTCTCGAATGCGAAAAAAATGGCTTCAAGAAACATCTTACGGCACTTTTTCCGCGCGAATTTTTTCATGTTTGTATTATCAATAAGTAATCATACGGTTTTTCTCGCTCAATTTGAATTTAATTTGCACTTGTGAGTTTTTCAAAACGCTGAAATTGCACTCACCGAAGCGGCTCGTGCAATTTCAGCATTTTGAAAAACCCACGCGTGCAAATTGGACAGCAAGGACAAGAGCATCGTCTTCATCCTGCGTCTGTAGATGTGACCAGCAAGAGTGTATCTGGAATGAAGTGGAGCCGGTCACTGCCTTGGCATAGCTCTTCTTGTAAGATTCCATTATCAGATTGTAGAATAGCAACTGAAAATAGCTACAACTGGCTCTAAATAACAAAAGTCGAAAAACCGTCGGACAACCTCACGAGTAACAAGTTACACAAGGTGCCACATGTGGTGCCGGACAATGAATGCCTGTGATGCCCTGTCACCATTACGTCAGACCCCCCGAGAATAAGAAATTCTCAGATCTCTATTATCATGTTTTTTCCCGGAGGTCCCCCAGTGTCGGTACTGCTCTAATCAAGTTGCCGTGAAGAGTTCTTTCTTCCGTATTTCCAATAAAATTCGCCCTACAACTGCAGTGAAATCATATTCACTACATTTAATACCTATGCGGCATACAAACATTTAGCTGTTAATTTACGGCTAAATCGGGGTCCCACTATATTACACACCAAAAATTTAGCCGTTAATTTACGGCTTAATCGGGGTCCCCACTCATTACAAATTAAAAGTTTAGCCGTTAATTTATGGCTAAATCGGGGTCCCACTATATTACAAACCTAAAAAGTTTAGCTGTTAATTTACGGCTAAATCGGGGTCTCACTATATTACAAACCAAAAATTAGGCCGTTAATTTGCGGCCAAATTGGGGTCCCACTACATTACAAACCAAAAATTTAGCCTTAAAGGAGCAGTGTCACGAGGATCTTGCTGTTTTAGGCCAATTCTGTGCTAAGATCATTACTTTGAGGGTTTAATCACAAACAAAATGCTTCTGTTAAAAGCTACGGCGAAGATATCAAAAAAATTTTATCAGAGAGGGCTAACCATAATAAATTTCTTGAGGAATTTTGGAACGTGCAGCATCAAAAACTTGAAAAAATTGGTCAATTTTTTCAAATTTCAATCCATTTCCATCCATGCCATCCGTAGCGAGAGGCGACAAGAAACAGTTTTCATTACCTTCAAATAGATCATTAGTTTTGGAATTCAATTGATGCAAAGGACACCTTCTAGCTTTTTTTATAAAGTTTGCCAAATAGCGGTGACAATGCCCCTTTTATTTATGGCTAAATCAGGGTCCTTCTGTGTTACAAGCCAAAAATTTAGCCGTTAATTTACGGCTAAATCGGGGTCCACAACAAATTACAAACCAAAAATTTAGCCGTTAATTTACTGCTAAATTAGGGTTTGAACTATACTACAAACCAAAAAATTTAGCCGTTAATTTACGGCTAAATCGGGGTCACAATACATTACAAACCAAAAATTTAGCCGTTAATTTACTGCTAAATTAGGGTTTTGAAACTATATTACAAACCAAAAATTTAGCCGTTAATTTACGGCTAAATCGGGGTCTTTCATTACTACAAACCAAAAATTTAGCCGTTAATTTACTGCTAAATTAGGGTCTAAACTATATTACAAACCAAAAATTTAGCCGTTAATTTCACGGCTAAATCGGGGTCCTACTATATTACAAACCAAAATGTAGCCGTTAATTTACTGCTAAATTAGGGGTCTGAAACTATATTACAAACCAAAAATTTAGCATTAATTTACGGCTAAAATCGGGGTCCTTCATTATTTCAAACCAAAAATTCAGCCGTTAATTTACTGCTAAATTAGGGTTTGAACTATACTACAAACCAAAAATTTAGCCGTCAATTTACGGCTAAAATCGGGGTCACAATACATTGCAAACCAAAAATTTAGCCGTTAATTTACTGCTAAATTAGGGTTTGAACTATATTACAAACCAAAAATTTAGCCGTTAATTTACGGCTAAATCGGGGTCTTTCATTACTACAAACCAAAAATTTAGCCGTTAATTTACTGCTAAATTAGGGTCTAAACTATATTACAAACCAAAAAATTTAGCCGTTAATTCACGGCTAAATCGGGGTCCTACTATATTACAAACCAAAAATTTAGCCGTTAATTTACTGCTAAATTAGGGTCCTAAAACTATATTACAAACCAAAAAATTTAGCCATTAATTTACGACTAAATCGGGGTCCTTCATTATTACAAAACCAAAAATTTAGCCGTTAATTTACTGTTAAATTAGGTTCTAAACTACATTACAAACCTAAAATTTAGCCGTTAATTTTTGGCTAATTTTTTTTGTTTGTAATTATTATTATATATGTTACAATTAATTTTTAAAATTTTAATCTTTACAAAAATGGTTTCTGGCTAAAAAATTTGGAATATATGTAGAAGAAAATTTAATGCAAATGTAAAATTACTTACTTGCCTGCCTCTCCCAGGATTTTCGAACATCTAAAAAATGGTAAAAATTGCCCATTTTCAACGGATTTTTACCCTAAAATGGTCACCTAGAATTTTCGGGAGCCTTTTTTCTGGCTGAAATTTTCGAACAGGTAAGGTTTGATCCCTATAATTTTCGGATCACTGGACTTTCAGCTAGGAAATCCGAAACAGATGAAAAATTTATAGGGGATAAAAATATGCCCACATTCACCGTTTAAATACTAAAACACGTTTAACAATGCTATGTTTAAGTGGTTTTGAACTATATTCTCGTTGGGTGCCCCTGATAAAAAACCGGTCATACGGCCGGGTCATACGGTCAGTACAAAATGCAGACTGCAGACCGAGTACAAAATGCAGACTTAAGATACAAGATGCAGACTGCAGAACGAGTACAAAATGCAGACTAGGTTCAAAATGCGGACTGACAAGAAAAACTGCTTTTTTTTCGTTAGAAAAGTGGTAACATTTGATTACATAAGTTACCTATTGTCACGTAGTAACCTTCCAGTGCCATCTCCAATGCGTTATACGTAGATCAAATTGCAATACTAGCGTTTCCATTTTATATAATACAGAGATCTCGCGCTCAAGTCCGAAAACCCCTTGAAAGCTTTAAAACGGTGTGTAAGAATGAATTGTATGAATTCTTTCATATCGTTTAAAGTGCACGGTTCAAGATATGAAAAAAAGCTGAGTGCATTCCCCAAGAATGCGACGATTGTGAGGTGATTGCGTGACAATAGGGTCACAATAGGTACAAGTTATAAAATCGAATGCGGACACGTTTTCGGACGTAAAAAAAAAACGTTTTTTCTTGTCAGTCTCCATTTTTGAACCCAGTCTGCAGTCTGCATTTGTACTCCAGACTTATTATTATTCGATAACAAATATGACCAACTGCCTAACAAACACTTTACTTAAAGTGGTTTCTCATAAACGAACACCAGCAAGTAAACCCACGAAGGCCCGGCTTTCTTTCTCTTACAACACTATCTTTATTGCAACACCTAGGTCCACTTAAGGACGGTGCCTACTATTGTTATTGCGCATACGGTCTGCGCATCTCGAGATACTCGGATTTCCTATGGGTGGTGCTTATAATACAGGGATATTTTTGCGCGGTTCAAAACTATGCGGAGAAAGTAGAACTTAGCAAGTGCTCTTGGTATCCAAAAAGAAAATTGGGGGTAACCACGCATTTTTCAGAGATAATTAAGCTTCAATTGGGAAAAAAAACGCCATACATTGCTTTGTATTTTAAAGCTTTTTACAAATATTGCTGATTAATTATCTTCGAAAAATGCGTGGTAACCCCCAATTTTCTTTTCGGATTTCAATAGCACTCGTTATGATTTGCTTTTCCCGCATATTCAGTGAACCGCGCAAAAATACCTTTGAATTAGTAGGCACCGTCCTTAATGCCTCTGAGTAGCTATCTTTGCTCTTAACCTGAAGATTGCCTGTAAACGCATCGTCATCATGACTTTGTAAAACTTTACTGCCCTCACTTTCTCATAAATTCACTAATTCGACACGAATGAGTTCGCTCATAAGAGCCCTTTGATTTCACACTCCGTGCTTTCTTCATCATTCAAAGGAAAAGGTTCCTAAAGTACTGTAGGAAAAGAGCACTTCAAGGCCGAGAAAAGAGCCGAGATATGTCCACGTATCGCGTCCCTAAGTATGGGCGCCATTTTGTGAAGTTCGATGACGTCGCTATATATCCAGTTCTGGTTGTGGCCCGGACTGCACGAGAAATTATATATATTTACAAAAAAACCACCACAAAAAAGCAAAAGATTGTTTCTGTCCATAATTTTCAAGGTTTCATTTCCTTATTTACAAGTTTGTGTTAGTCGTCCGCCTGTAAGCGTTTAGACCAGATTCTCAAGGTTCTGGCAAATTCTTTATGCAAAACAGGATAATAAAATGAGGTTTTACTAGCACTCGATATGTCTCAAGCGGAATGTCACCTGAATACCATTAACATCAAAGCAATGAATAAGGAATGCCGAAATGACAGAAATATACTAAGTGTGTCTATACTGTTGCTCTGAATTGGGGCAGGAAAATCAAAGTAAATTATATATTTACAATTACTGACTCGTTGTGGGTACCTGGCACTAACGTAGTAATCTTGTCTCCCTCTCTCTCGTACCTTTCAATGTTGTGTAGAAATTAAAACGTACTGCATATTAAGGAGTTCAGGTCCCGAGAGGTACCCAATAAAACGGCCTATGCAGGGTCCACCCGAAATTAGCAGCATTTTCGCTAGCGGTCCCTTGCACCATTTATTTGTATATGAAAGGATAGGGATTTCATGGGTTAAAACAGAGACTCCTGGTTGAGGTATACAAAAGGCTAGGGATACAGGAGGGTAAGGGGTCGGGGTAGGTTTCCAGCCGCTGTTTCGGGAAAAATGGGCCCGCGTTCACTCCGGTTGGACCCGAGAGAGCGGCGGAAATCAAGCATAAGGGTTGGACCACGGGAAGATCCTCTCCGTACTAGACTTTGTACGGGGAGTACCCCCAGGGGGTTTAGGCACATTGCGCTATCCCACATTACGTGGGGGAAAGGGGGTGGTTGTTCCAACGACTTATCACAGTGAGATGTGGGTGTACGTTCGTTGTCGAAATAATCTCGTTATTTTTCTTATTCATCCAGTGTTGGGTTTAACCTGCGTTATTTGTTCGACCACGATCTCATGAAATGGCTGCGTCACATCAAGCCAGACATGTGCGCCCGCTTTTGACAGATGCGGCAAGGTGTATACTAATGTCGGGGAAGTGGAGACGTTTGACAAAACATGTCTTGTCAAAGAGAAATGTGTCACAGAAGCTAACACTACTCGCCAAACTTCCTTTGGAACGATGGAATGTGAAGTCCACTCCTGTGATACAGACGACTGTAATGCTGGTCCAACTTTCCGCATCAGCGGTTTCCTGTTAATGGCATGCGCTCTGGCATTCCTGATCATTCTTGTCAAATCGTGACATTGACGTCATTAGCTATTTTGTGATGACCGCTTGATAGAGGCAGCGCCGAAACATTTCTTCTTAGTCCAGCGTTAAAATTTAAGTTCTCAGTGCACACTAATGCGTTTTCGAAACGACGCGTTTTCAGTGATGCATTGTTTTCAGTTCAGGCTAAATTAAAAGTAAAACGCATAAAATAAAGCTTTTCTTTCACACTACCGAAATTGCAGTATTTTCCTTGTCTACGCTAAAACAACACTGATACTATAGACCTCTGTTTTCCAATGTCTCCACTCCTTTCTGGACAGCGCGGGGTTTTGAAAAGTATCCCTTCTGGATGAAAATGGTTTGCGCTTTCAATCGCTTCAGTATGGAAGGTGGGCGCAAAAACTAAAAAAAGCAAAAAACATTTTGAAACAAACTGAAAATACATCAGTGTGGACGGGCCTTGGGTTGAATCTTTGTAGATTCTGTATTTCAGAAGCTGTTTAAGGACGCCTCTTGTATAAAACTTCAAGTAGGGTTACTTTTAAAAAGTGCTCGAGTTGTTGTGGACTTTGCAATAAACTGTACTCAGCTTTGCAATCGATTTCACAGTTCATTAGTCATTAGTTTTACCTGAAACTTAGTTTCCTATTGACAATGATTTGTTTCGTTAAGTTCTCTAGTGTACCGGTATGTATGTACGTTACTTGCCGCTCCCCTCCCTTCCCCGATCGGGGTTCCCCATTGTTAGCTTCATCTAAACGACCAAAAGAAAATGATTTCGATTATTACTTGAAACAACACATTACATATCTGTAGAAATTATAGCATACGGGATGCTACCCCAAGTCTAAGGAAACCTGACAACAGAAAATGGTAAAAAGCGCTACAAACGTCACTAATTTATTCCTATGCATTTCGGTCAACTTGTGTTCTTCGAGTTGATCACTAGCTTCTTGTTTTTGTTGCCTGCTGACGCAACCGAGCGGCTTCTCTTAAAAGCAATAACTTCATTCTTTTTAACAGAAGGGCGCTGAAGGCGAGACTAGCGTTTTCCTTTGCGAGTCAGAGACATTCCAAAACTTCAGTATTTCAAACGTAAGTTCGATACATTCAGACTGTAAGCAGGCGTTCAAACAGAAAAATCAGTACTTCGAGACTTTTTAGCCTTCCAAAAATATCGAGAATCTATCAATCCAAGACAGCTCGGTGAAAAAGATATTGAGGCTCAGAGCTGTTAAAGAAACTGGTCGAGACTGGGAGATCAGTGAAACTCGACGAAAAGTTTCCGAGACCCATCATGGTCATCATGGTTTTGACCATTCGCCACCCCTACCCCGCGGGAAATCAGCCCGTGGACGGAGAGAACGTGTTAGAGAAGAGCGCTAAAAGTCAAGATTTAGAATACAGTTGTATTCAGACAGGTGTTGAGATAGCAGTTTGGTTTTTAAGATCGCAAGAATGAAAATACACCAAACTTTCTAAGCATCGAATATGATATTTAGTTGTTTGACAACATTCCGACGCTACTTAAGATAAACTTAAGCTATTATGAATTTTTTTTATTAAATAATTTGTCACGGCTATTGAAAATACGAGGTTTGAAATATTTTTTTACGTTTTAATTACTTGAATTCAAACAGACAGAATTTTTTACTTCTCATAAAGGTTATTTGCTTAACAACAAACTTTAAGATCCTAGTGTTGGATTTGTAGTAGCGGGTCTAGATTGCGCAAAATACGGCTTTTATCAATTTCCAGTTTGTTTGTTTTTTGCTGTCATAGTAATATCGATTTTGCTTAACACTAGATTTTCACAAATTTCAATCCAACGCCAATTACCGGTGAATTAACAAATGGTAAACGCCAGAGCGTGTAATATGCTAAGTCATTAACATAATGCTAATTATTCCCCTGGGGATTATGTTAATGAGTATATAAGGAGGAACACATGTTTACTGGTCACTCTACTCGAGGCCGCCGGACTTTTGCTTGTCGTTTGTGTCCCTTACGCGTCAACTCAAACCCGGCTTCTGGACATGGAGCAGGTACCGGTTTAGCCAGCCCTGAATATACTGTTTGCATAATGACTGTGGGGCTGAATATACTGTTTGCATAATGACTGTGGGGCTGAATATACTGTTTGCATAATGACTGTGGGGCTAAATATACTGTTTGCATAATGACTGTGGGGCTGAATATACTGTTTGCATAATGACTGTGGGGCTGAATATACTCTTTGCATAATGACTGTGGGGCTAAATATACTGTTTGCATAATGCCTGTGGGGCTGAATATACTGTTTGCATAATGACTGTGGGGCTGAATATACTGTTTGCATGATGCCTGTGGGGCTGAATATACTGTTTGCATAATGACTGTGGGGCTAAATATACTGTTTGCATAATGACTGTGGGGCTGAATATACTGTTTGCATAATGACTGTGGGGCTGAATATACTGTTTGCATGATGCCTGTGGGGCTAAATATACTGTTTGCATAATCACTGTGGGGCTGAATATACTGTTTGCATGATGCCTGTTGGGGCTAAATATACTGTTTGCATAATAACTGTGGGGCTAAATATACTGTTTGCATAATGCCTGTGGGGCTGAATATACTGTTTGCATAATAACTGTGGGGCTGAATATACTGTTTGCATAATGACTGTGGGGCTGAATATACTGTTTGCATAATGACTGTGGGGCTGAATATACTGTTTGCATAATGACTGTGGGGCTGAATATACTGTTTGCATAATGACTGTGGGGCTGAATATACTCTTTGCATAATGACTGTGGGGCTAAATATACTGTTTGCATAATGCCTGTGGGGCTGAATATACTGTTTGCATAATGACTGTGGGGCTGAATATACTGTTTGCATAATGACTGTGGGGCTGAATATACTGTTTGCATAATGCCTGTGGGGCTGAATATACTGTTTGCATAATAACTGTGGGGCTGAATATACTGTTTGCATAATGACTGTGGGGCTGAATATACTGTTTGCATAATGACTGTGGGGCTGAATATACTGTTTGCATAATAACTGTGGGGCTGAATATACTGTTTGCATAATGACTGTGGGGCTGAATATACTGTTTGCATAATAACTGTGGGGCTGAATATACTGTTTGTATAATGACTGTGGGGCTGAATATACTGTTTGTATAATGACTGTGGGGCTGAATATACTGTTTGCATGATCCCTGTGGGGCTGAATATACTGTTTGCATAATGACTGTGGGGCTGAATATACTCTTTGCATAATGACTGTGGGGCTAAATATACTGTTTGCATAATGCCTGTGGGGCTGAATATACTGCTTGCATAATAACTGTGGGGCTGAATATACTGTTTACATGATGCCTGTGGGGCTGAATATACTGTTTGCATAATAACTGTGGGGCTGAATATACTGTTGCATAATCACTGTGGGGCTGAATATACTGTTTGCATGATGCCTGTGGGGCTAAATATACTGTTTGCATAATGCCTGTGGGGCTGAATATACTGTTTGCATAATAACTGTGAAGCTGAATATACTGTTTGCATAATGACTGTGGGGCTGAATATACTGTTTGCATAATAACTGTGGGGCTGAATATACTGTTTGTATAATGACTGTGGGGCTGAATATACTGTTTGTATAATGACTGTGGGGCTGAATATACTGTTTGCATGATCCCTGTGGGGCTGAATATACTGTTTGCATAATGACTGTGGGGCTGAATATACTGTTTGCATAATGACTGTGGGGCTGAATATACTGTTTGCATAATGCCTGTGGGGCTTAATATACTGCTTGCATAATAACTGTGGGGCTGAATATACTGTTTACATGATGCCTGTGGGGCTGAATATACTGTTTGCATAATAACTGTGGGGCTGAATATACTGTTTGCATAATCACTGTGGGGCTGAATATACTGTTTGCATGATGCCTGTGGGGCTAAATATACTGTTTGCATAATAACTGTGGGGCTAAATATACTGTTTGCATAATGCCTGTGGGGCTGAATATACTGTTTGCATAATAACTGTGGGGCTGAATATACTGTTTGCATAATGACTGTGGGGCTGAATATACTGTTTGCATAATGACTGTGGGGCTGAATATACTGTTTGCATAATGACTGTGGGGCTGAATATACTGTTTGCATAATGCCTGTGGGGCTGAATATACTGTTTGCGTAATGACTGTGGGGCTCAATATACTGTTTGCATAATAACTGTGGGGCTCAATATACTGTTTGCATAATGCCTGTAGGGCTGAATATACTGTTTGCATATAATAACTGTGGGGCTGAATATACTGTTTGCATAATAACTGTGGGGCTGAATATACTGTTTGCATAATGACTGTGGGGCTGAATATACTGTTTGCATAATGACTGTGGGGCTGAATATACTGTTTGCATAATGACTGTGGGGCTGAATATACTGTTTGCATAATGCCTGTAGGGCTGAATATACTGTTTGCATAATGACTGTGGGGCTGAATATACTGTTTGCATAATGACTGTGGGGCTGAATATACTGTTTGCATAATGCCTGTGGGGCTGAATATACTGTTTGCATGATGCCTGTGGGGCTGAATATACTGTTTGCATAATGACTGTGGGGCTGAATATACTGTTTGCATAATAACTGTGGGGCTGAATATACTGTTTGCATAATGCCTGTAGGGCTGAATATACTGTTTGCATATAATAACTGTGGGGCTGAATATACGGTTTGCATAACAACTGTGGGGCTGAATATCCTGTTTGCATAATGACTGTGGGGCTGAATATACTGTTTGCATAATGCCTGTAGGGCTGAATATACTGTTTGCATAATGACTGTGGGGCTGAATATACTGTTTGCATAATGCCTGTGGGGCTGAATATACTGTTTGCATAATGCCTGTGGGGCTTAATATACTGTTTGCATAATGCCTGTGGGGCTGAATATACTGTTTGCATGATTCCTGTGGGGCTGAATATACTGTTTGCATAATGACTGTGGGGCTGAATATACTGTTTGCATGATGCCTGTGGGGCTGAGTATACATATTTGCAGAATGCCTGTGGGGCTGAGTGTACTGTTTGTAAAATGCCTGTGGGGCTGAGAGGGTGTGCTGTTGTATGATGCCATTGGGGTGAGTAAACTGTCTGTAGTTTGCCTGTAAGGTCAAATGTGACAGTATTTTATGCCTTAGAAGCTGTAAATGTAGAACTGCCTGAGGGGCTATGAATGTACAGCATTTGTCGGGTTTTGCATGATTCGGGTTTCCCTTGCCCC
>JAHPZR010003700.1:0-10000 GCA_019787425.1 Platygyra sinensis | reverse complement strand
CGCATTAGCTCTGAGGCCAGATTTCACCGAGGGCCAAATGCAGGTGATACGAGAACTGATCAAGAACACCGTGCAACAGTCTAGCTGAGAGAAAAAAGAAGCGGCTCAAGCCGCTGTGAACGCATTTCAGGCCCAAGTCTCACTCAACGATAGCCTGCCTGCTCTACGTCCACCTTCATCTGTGCCCGACGCAGAAAGTTCACATCGGCCACCTTTATTCGTGCCTGACACGGAGAGCGCCACGCGCGTCGCGGGGGTCACCTTCGCCTCACCCATTCAGGACATCCCGGCGCAGTATATCAAAGAGATACAAAGTGGTAAGTTTTTTGAGTTATCCAAGCTTTTACCTAAAAACTTGTCGCTGTACGACGAAGGGGATAACCTAGTCTTGTCCTCGGAAAACTCTGTTGTTCAAGTATCGAGGAAATCCAAGCCGACAGCCTCTACTTCCATTACAAACAGTGGACAACGGCATTTACGACCTATATGAGTGTGCTGATCCACAAGTTCCCAACCCGATCACAGGAAGTTCTGCAATATGCTAGTCTTATTAGATATGCAGCCCGTGTTCAGAGAGGGTTAGGCTGGGCTATATATAATTTTAAGTTTCGCCAAAAAGCCAGTGTAAATAAGTTTCTCGATTGGTCACTTGTTGCCCGGTACTCAACGAAGAGTACCCACTTTTTTCAAATGGACCCCAACGCAGTGTCTCTCGAAAAGGGGGCGACAACAGAGGCACATGCAATCCTTACAACAGATATTGTACATGTTCCAGAGACCCCTGCTATTTCAGACATGTATGTAACAAATGTAGCGGGTCCCACCCAGGGCGTAACTGCTCTGCTACACAGCGGTCCGAGCAGCGAAAACGGGCAAGGCGTAGCAATAGCGACCATGGAAGCTGAAAGTCCAGCCCCTCTAATCGAAAGTAAGAATAATTTTTTTCCACTTTGTGTAATAATCTTAGGTATGGGGCAGATGTGGGTTTTACTGGGAGGCGTGCCTCTAGATTTTGAAAGAATCTGACATCTGCAGTTTCCCAGCCTAGTATTGTTACTGAAAACCTTTCCAGGAAGGTGGCCTCGGCGCATGTTGCAGGCCCTTTTCCCAGACCCCCTCCCCCCCCCCCCCCCCCTTCTTAATTTCCAGGTGTACGTTGCCCATTGGCTTGGTTCCCAAAAAGCACACAGCTAAGTTTAAGACCATTTTCAATTTGTCCTTCCCAAAATCGGGCGAGACAAGTATCAACCCATCCATCTCCAAAGAGGATTTCAGCCTTCAGTATATAACAATCGATAATGCAGTCCAAGGGATCTTACGTTTTGGTCCAGGGTGTTTTCTCGCAAAAACGGACATTGTGTCTGCCTTTCGGCTTGTCCCCTTTAAACCATAAGATTACGAGCTTTTTGGGATTTATTGGGAGAGCAGCTACTACTACGATAAGGCTCTACCCTTTGAGTTAAGGAGTGCACCCTTTCTGTTCAACTTAATATCTGATGCAATAAAGTGGATCCTCATCAGCGAATGCCTTATTTCCTTTGTCTGTCATATCCTCGACGGTTTTTTAACTTCAAGCCAGCCGCACTTGCACCCCCTCTCATTCTGCCATGTCAACGGAGCCTGTCTAGCATGCTCCTGACCTTTAGGAATCTAGGTGTTCCCATAGCACTTAACAAAACAGAGGGCCCATGTACCACCCTTGAGTTTACGGGAATTATCTTGGACACTGTCAGAATGGAAGCCAGATTTCCGGCGGATAAGTTCGAACGGATTGAGGCCTCTCTTGTCCTTTTTCAAACAAAAGAGTCCTGCACCCTCAAGGAACTGCAATCTGTTATCGAGACTCTGAACTTTGCACGCAAAGTTATCTCCCCGGGAGGCCCTTTTCACAGCGTATGATTGACTTCACTCGAAAGGTCTCCAATTTACACCATCATATTAAATTGGCCAGTGGATTTTACAAGGATCTCACTATCTGGCAACAATTTATTCACGCTTGGAATGGGGCGGGGGTTTTCCTAACCACTTCGTGCGTGGATTCCGGCACCTTAACACTTCATACTGACGCCCTTTGGTTATGGTAGTATCTTAGGTCGTAAATGGTTCCAGGGTCGATTGGAGACTCACCAACAGCTAAGTGCCCCCGGTATTAGCATTGCCTAGCAAGAATTGTTTGTTTTGGGTAGCATGCCACATATGGGGAGACGAGTTCGCCCACAAGCGTATTGTCTTTTATTGTGACTATGCTTCCGTAGTTAGCATAGCCAGCTCTAAGCGATCCCATATTCCCAGGGTGATGGACTTAGTTCGACATCTGACCCTGCTAATATTAAAACATAACTTCTACCCTAACCAAAAAAAATATAGCTCAGGTGAAGGGCGATTTATCGATTTCTGCACCCTTCATAGCCCCCACAAGTCAACTCCCATCCCAACCAATGAAGAGCCTCCTATCCAGTATGTAGCATACCTAGCCAGGACAATTAAACACTCCTCTATAAAGGGTTACCTGGCTGCAGTAAGACACCTACATATTCGTTCAGGTGATGAGTTGGACCTAAGGAAATTTTTCCGCTTGCAGTTGATTTGCCGTGGTATCAAGCGATCCCAGGTTGACTCTTCTCGGATTCGACTCCCCATTACAATAACTCAACTCAAATTGTTTTTCCAGCTTTTAGCTATTCCTAACACCACCCATTATGACTCCATCATGTTGTGGGCAGCTATGACCCTGGCCTTTTTCGGTTTCCTCCGCCTGAGAGAAATGACATGCAACTCACCCTACTCCCCTGCCATCCATCTGTCCCCAAGCAATGTAACCTTGCTCCGAAATTCCGCCAGTCTTGAAGTTATCTCTGTTTGAATTAAAATATCTAAAACTGACCCATTCGGTTCAGGCCATACTATTATTATAGGGAGGACTGACCAGCAATTCTGCCCCGTCCGGGCTATGAAAACATTTATGTTCTTCCGGGGGACTTCCACCGGTCCACTCTTAAGTACTTATCTGATTCTCGCCTCACTAAAGTGGGCCTTACATCTGAAACTAGGCAGCTTCTACAGCCCTCTCAGTATGCTACCGGATTGGGGCTGTTACAACCTCTTCTTCTGTCGGCCTCCCCCCCCCCCCGACTTATCAAAACTTTGGGCAGTGGTTCTGTAACTGTTACTAAAGATATATTCAATGTCTCCATTCTCTCCTTTCTGGGTCTCCTGTCAATTGTTAAGTGGTATGTCTAGCTAAACATGTTTTGGGCTGGGTTTGTTTCGTCTATGGGGAATACACTTCGTGTATTTGTGGGGATGAAGTGCTCCAATACAGGTCACTCTTTGCCCCATATGACTCACAAAATAGGCTGGTTGTCATAGTAACCATGAGTGTTATCTACCTTACCCGACTAAGGACCTCTTTCAAGGTATTGTGACCTGCAGCCCTGGAGAGGAGTTAAGACCTCTTTTAGGGTATTGTGATGGCAGCCCTAAAGAGGAGTAAGGACTATTGCAGGGTATTGTGATCTGCAGCCCTCATGAGGAGTAGCACCTCTCTTAGGGGATCGTGACCTGCACACCTAGAGAGAAAGAGAGTGACGGAGGGGGGGGGGGGGGGGGTTGACCCCTCCCATGTTACCAAGCTAGACTAGTATTGCATTAGCGATAGTGCCTGTTGGAGTACTTCGTTCCCATTACCTTTTTCCACATTAGTTGTTTTGTTTCTCGTTCTCATGGGTTCGCAGCATTAACAAAATAAAAGGCAAGGTCAAACAGATGACGTTAAACGCAATTCCAAATAATATGGAAAAATATATGGCCATTATGTTGGGACGTAATCTCGTGTTTATCAACAGCTTCCAGTTCATGTCCCAGAGTTTGGAGAAATTAGTTGATAATTTCTTAAAAGAAGATCTTTAGTATACATTAGAAATCTCGAAGTGATGTCACAAAAGGGCGATATGGACAGTTTCAACAAATTTAACCAAACAACTTTCCCATCAAAAGAGCAATTTTATTAACTTAACAGTGAGCACAGTGAAACCTCGATTTAACGAACCTCTATTTAACAAAGTCCTCGAAAAAATGAACGATATTCTACGTCCGGTTAAAGTTACAGTAAAATGCATGGAATAGAACCTCAATATAACGAACCTCGATATAACAAATTCTTCGATATAACGAACAAAATCCGGAAGCCCAAACGTAAAATCTCCCTCGATATAACGAATTACAATGTCAGCACCCGACAGAAGATGAACGCAAAACAGATGAACAGTCAGCAAATCCTTTAAAAATCCTGATGGTAAAGAGACAGCAATCTTTCAGTCAACGGCTTATTATATGTCACAGATATTTGCACTTTAGTATTTCCACAGAAGTCACCTGTGTTACAAATCAATCATTAACTATGACCTCGATGTAACGAACATTTTGGCTATTTCCCCTCAAATTCGTTATATCGAGGTTTTCGATATAACGAACCCTCCATTTAACGAACAAATTTCGCCGGTCCCCAACGACTTCGTTAAATCGAGGTTCCACTGTATGTCTCTGATGACGACTACAAGCATGCGAAAAGGGTTTTACAAAGGATTCAGTCTAAAAAATATGGGCAAGTATCATGATCTCTATTTACCTTCTGATGTTCTACTCCTAGCTGACGTTTTCGAAAATTTCCGTTAAACGTGTTTACAGTACTACAAACTCGATCCCGCACACTATTTTACATCTCCCGGTCTATCATGGGACGCGATGCTAAAAATGACGGATATCGAACTGGAACTCATGCACGATGTTGACATGTACCAGTTCGTTGAAAAGGGGACACGCGGGGGAATCAGCTATATTGCTAATCGTCATGGCGTAGCAAACAACAAGTACATGACAAATTATGATTAAAACAAATCAACCCTACCAGTTATCTCGATGCTAATAATCTGTACGACTGGGCTGTGAGCCAGTACCTCTCAACGGGCAACTTTAAATGGCTTACTGATAGAGAGATCGCAAAGCTTGATTTAGCAAAATATCATGATGATAGCGCCAAGGGTCTCATTCTCGAAGTTGATCTCGAGTATCCGGAAAAAAACTACATGAACTCCATTTTGATTACCCTCTCGCTTCGGAGAAAGTAAAAGTCACAGAAAATAATAATAATAATAATAAATAGGTTCTTATAGGGCGCATTTCTGACCTCAATGCGCCTAACAATGGATAATTTGTAAACTCGAGCCCTAAGAAAAAATAATCAATTAATTAACAGTAATGTTTTTGAAACAAAAATGTTTTAAGACTAGTTTTAAATTTTTCTACTGTTTCTGCCCTTTTTATATATTCAGGAATTGAGTTCCATAATTTCGGCGCAGTTGCTGAAAAAGCACGGCCACCATAGGAGTTGGATTTTATAGATGGGATGCATAATAGTGAACGAGTTGATGATCTCAGTGTTCTTAGTGAGTGATATTCTTGTATAAGAGGTTCTAAATAACTAGCAGATTGCCCATTTAAGATCTTATACGTCATAAGTAAAATTTTAAAATTAATTCTTGCTTCGACTGGCAGCCAATGCAGATTCTTTAAGATAGGAGTTATATGGTCAGTGCTTCGTGTTCCAGATATCATTCGAGCAGCGATATTCTGGATTCTCTGTAGTTTGTCCCTTTGATACTTTGGTATCCCATATAAAACGCCATTACAATAGTCTAGTCTGGAAATCACAAGGGAGTTGACTAGCATCTTCAACCCATCATACGGAAGGTATCTACGAATACGTCCAATGGATCTTATAGCAAAACTGGCCTTTTTGCATGTGTCGTTGATGTGATCATTAAAAAGTAGAGTTTTGTCCATTACAATGCCCAAGTTCTTAGCTTTTGCTTTGATTCCTATTGTACTATTAGCCAACGTTAAAGTCTCCAACGATGACGGTTGCTTCTTGAAACGGGAGGTGAAATGCAGTATTTCAGTTTTACCAGGATTGCTCTTCAACATGTTCTGAGTGTTCCATGCAAAAACATCATTTACGCATGCTTGAAGAATTTCGACAGAATCAACAGAATCCTTAGGATCTTTAATAGCGATGTAGATTTGGGTATCGTCAGCGTAGAACATACAGTTTAAATCATGAGTTAGTATAACATCTTGAAGAGGTGCCAGGTAGAGAATAAAAAGTAATGGGCCAAGTATCGAGCCCTGAGGCACTCCATATTCTAAGCATCGCGGTGAGGATGTAGAATCACTGATAGTTACTTGTTGGAAACGATCAAGTAAGTACGAGGAGAACCATTGAAGAACAGTTTCAGTGAAGTTGAAGTATGTTCGAAGTCTCGTTAGCAGAAGATGGTGGTCTATGGTATCGAACGCTGCTGATAAGTCTAGCAGAACCAGAATTACTTCGCCTTGAAAGTCAAGTGTCCTGAGAATATCATTACTAACTCTGAGTAATGCAGACTCTGTTGAGTGATGTTTCCTGTATGCAGATTGTAAGGAAGGAAATAGTCCATGGCGGTTCATGTAATTGTGAACTTGAATGGTAACTGACTTTTCAATTACCTTAGATAGAAATGGAATATTGGCTATAGGTCTATAATTGACTAACAGATCAGGATCGAGATCAGGTTTCTTCAATTTCGGGCGAACCAGTGAGGTTTTCAAAGAAGCAGGAAAAACTCCAGTTGCAATAGATTGTCTGACGATTCTGCTGATGAAAGGCAATAATAAATTTATGTTGTCTTTAACGATATGTGTTGGAATCGGGTCAAGAGCGCAGGTCTTGTTTGAGAATGATGTTATAATGTCTTTAACACTCTTGTTTGATGGCGGAATGAATTCAGAAAACTCACAGTGAATATTTCCTTTTTCCATATTATGGAATAACTGAGTGTTATCAGAAGAATCAGATAGTTCGTTACGTATATCTCTTATCTTGTTTATAAAAAAGTCATTAAAATCTTCAGTAAGTTGTTCAAGTGAGTCGTAAGTAGGCAACACAGTGTTTTTTATCATAAAGAAACCATCAATAAGTCTGAAGAGTTGATTTCGATTGGTTTGTTCAATCTTAGATTTATAGAAGTGCGCCTTTGTTGTTTCAATCAAGGAATTATATTCAGTACATTTTAATTCAAATTGTTGTTGATCAACTATAAGACCAGATTTTTTGAACTTGCGCTCCAATCGACGTTTTTCACGTTTGACTTGCCGTATATGATTATGCTAAAAAAATTCAATAAAAATTCAGCATATCAGTCGGTGATGTTTACAAGCTGATACCAACATTAACAATAAAGAGAAATACGTCCTGCACGACAGGAACTTACAATTATACGTCTCGCTCGGTCTGAACTGACGAAAATAAATCGAGTCTTGGAAGTTGACCAATCCACCTGGTTAAAAAAGTTACATTGATCTCAATACGGTTAAGAGAACAGTTGTAAAGAATTCTTTGGAAAAAGTTTTGTTCAAACTTAAGAATGTTGCAAGTTCGATGTTTAAAGTGGTAGGTATAGCTTGTAGTCCAAACAGAACGCAGGGATGTCGGAGAACACAACAATGATATTTATTCCTCACGAACGCGGTATTCCCACACAAGACCTCTCAACAAGCACTCGCTAGGCTTGTAACTACACTTGGACTTCCGTCACTCTTGTATAAACACACGGCCTCTGGCAATATATCCACGTGACCTCTCTGTTACACTTCACAAACACGACCTCTGTCGATTACACGCGACCTTCGTCACACTTCAGTAAACACTACTGACTCACAAGATTATTCTCATAACACTCCTGGGAAATAAAACCATCTAAACACTACACCGATTTACTTAAATACTTTACAGAAAAACGTTCTAGAATTTTCCGGCTATACTAACGCTGGGCACGCGCGCCGTCAAAACTACCGGGTTCGCTGTGTGCAACATTTTTGGGCCTGTGAAGTTTGGAGAATGAGCTCAAATAGTATTTTCCGTGCGTTGTCGATATCAGCCGTTTTATACGAAGCCTAACTAAGATGTAGTTCGATTGATCGTCTATTTGGCGCCAATTTTGCATTCTACGGGATGAGAGCGTCACTTTGATACCAAACATCGCCGAACTTCTCACTACGGTCATTGCAGGTATCTCCCCACTCGAGATCTCGTTTGTGCTTAATCGTATCGCTAACTAACAGTTGCTAATACTTGGCTTCATAAAACTTTCGTCTGTCCACAGGAAGAGTACAGATCTTTACCAAGAACCGAGGAAATACGATGGAAGAAGAAACCTATATTTTAAAATTTTCGGTTTACACAACCGATTAACGGTGCGACGGCCGCGAAGAGCGAGCTATTTGGTCTATTTTGTACAGAGACCTGTGCGAAAATATCGGACTTTTTAAACAAGAGGCAAAAGGATATTTAAAGGGCTTTACGAACAACAAGCTTGAGGGAACGATTCCTTTTCCATTTTGTGTGAATCATCACTCGACATTGGAGCAGTGTTAAAAGACGAAGCCTGTGAACAGGAAGATTCCAGGAAAATGCAAAGCAAAAGTTCTTATTTCGAGCATCGAGGAATCCAAACTGAACTACAACTAATAGTCAGTTGCAGCAAACAAAAGAATTCAGAACTTTGACACAGTGAAGATTGGACGTCATGAACATAAACCATATGGCTCGGAGGAAGGCGTTTAAGAGATGAAGCTGCCAAGGCTCACAAAGTTCTAGTCAAGCAAAAGGCTAAATTATCAAACCTTATTCGGAAAGCAAGTATTCACCCCCACCACCACCCCCCCCTTCCACACACAGGAAAACATTTTTTTTTTTCATTTTTTTTCAACTATTTACTTACATACATCTTAGAGAAAAAAATATTCTGGACGACCCATAGTTTCTTCTAACAACCACCCCACAGAACGTATCTCTCAGTTTGTTGACTACCACCTAAAACCATTAGTTTGTACTGTTCCGTCCGTTAAAGACACTACTGATTTCCTTAACAAACTTGCCAACTTGAACACTATCAGCACACTACTTCCCGACAATGCCATACTTGTCAAGCTTGACGTAACTTCTCTGTATACCAACATCCCTCACAGTGAAGGTATTGAGGCTTACCGCTTTTTCCTTCGCAAACGCAACAATAAGTTCATCCCCACGGAAACTCTTTGTGACCTCATACGGATCATCCACAACATGAACAATTTCACATTTAACAACAAACACTACCTACAAAAACACGGTACTGCTAAGAGCACCAAAATGGCTTCTTCATGTGCCAACCTTTTTCTTGCCAAATTCGAACATGACGCGCTCACTAACTCACCTTATCTACCTCATACTTGGCTCTGATTTCTCGACGATATTTTCGTTATTTGGACCGAAGGTTCAGATAAACTGAAAGTATTTGTCGCTTATCTCAATAACCTACATCCCACCATTTAATTCACTTGTTCGTATTCCCTCACTAATATTCCATTCCTTGATGTGATGGTCTCACTTAATGATGGTCTCATAGAAACCGACCTTTACAGTAAACCCACTGACAAACATCAATATTTATTTATCTCCTCATGCCACCCCACCCACACTAAACGTTCCATTCCATATAGCCTTGCACTTCGCCTTCGACGCATATGCTCCGACAATGACACTTACAAACAACGCTGTAAGGAACTTATGGACTACCTCGTCATTCGGGGTTACGAACGTGCTTCTGACATTTCTCGGAACGACGGTCTTAAACCTAAACCTAAACAACAGACAGATACTGTTCCGTTCATCATTACCTATAATCCCGCTTTACCTAACAAATCCCGTATAATTCACAAACACTCTAACGTGCTTTATTCATCTGGTCGCTGTAAAAAATGTTTTTACTAATCTCCCCTTAGTAGCCTACCGGCGTTGTAAAAACATCAGTGACATTCTAGTTAGAGCTAAATTGCTGGAAGCTACTAACACCGACCAATCTAGGTCTCCATCCGGCTCGTTTCGGTGCAATAAAACTAGTTGCACTGTCTGTCCTTTTATTGA
>JAHPZR010003699.1:5000-10000 GCA_019787425.1 Platygyra sinensis | reverse complement strand
TTCAGCAATCAAATGATTCTTCTCGGGTAAATGAATAAGGACTCTTAAGACTATAAATTATAAATAATAGCGCCTACAATAAAGCTATATAAACGCTCGCTCCAAAAGTCAGACGCTGAACCAAGCAAGCTAAACCAACCATATAGTTATTTAAGTATAATTAACACAGGATTCAGCGTACTAAAGTAGCATATCTCATGTGATAGTGAATAGTAAGAAATCGATCCACAGTGATGGCTTTTATTGTCAAAAAAAGAAACTACACACAGAGAATACCTGATCATCACGGTATAGTTAATGCTCTCTCAAACGTCCGGCGATCAGTAATATAATACCGGTCCACCTTCAGAACCCTGCCGGTCAAGCTTAAAACAATAAAAATTAATAATCAGGCAGAAGCCGGAGAAACGTCTTCGAACTGATGTTCCTGGAACTTGACAAACACACGCCGCTACGCGTGTCGTTTTTTAACTCTCTTCTGCTTTCCCCTTGGTGTTTTAAAATGTGGTAGAAGACGGTCTTTCGTGTTTTATATACTTGTTTCAATTCACGAGAACTTATTGAATGGTGAATATCGCTTGGAAATGGAATTAATATATTACAGAGAAAGGTTTTCTTTTGGTTTTCATTTCAGTAGAACTCAACTCATGCAATAGAGACGCTAAATGAGTAATCTATCTTAACATTTAAATGAGCTTTTTTGGGATGCTTCATTTTTACTACTGCTTTTCGTTCAGAAAGAATTCTGTCTAGTTTTCTGTTTGTTTGCATAACATCTGCCTTGCTGTCTTTACAACTGCCGTGCGAAGCTCGGGAAGACGCCAGTAATACAAAAATGGATTGATGGACGAATTCATGAATACTTCTGTAATAGCAAATTGCTATTCGCTTTGCTCGTCCTTTATGGAGAGTCCATAAAGAGTCAATAATACATACACTGGAAGATAACATATAATCAAAACTATAAAGAAGACAAAAGTGTTCATTGCGCTACTTTTAAATGGAATTAAGTTTAAGTTGTTTCCACCGTCAGAACTTTGCACTGCCTGTTGTTGAGCGTAAATTTCTAACTGATGTCGACGAATAAAACAACAAATTCTGATAAAAGAAGCCATACCGTGCCATACCGTGCCGAAAGCTAAGCCCCGATGAAAGGAATTTATCAACCATATAATTGTTTAAGTATATTTAACACGGGATTCAGTCACTAAAGTAGCATATCTCATGTGATAGTGAAGAGCCAGAAATCGATCCACAGTGATGACTGTTATTGTCATGAGAGAAACTACACATAAAGATGGCGCGGTCAACACTACAACATAGTAAACAATACGGTCTTCCGTAAGTTGTCCAGCAATATAAATCGGTTGAGCAATGAGACCAACAAGAAAATCTGAAACAGCGAGACTGCAGTGACCTGCAGTGTTGTGGGGTGTTGAGCGAATGGAAGGCGTTCTTAATATGGCGGGAATATCAAAGCGTTGCCCAGAATGGATATGAGCATCAGTGGAGCGTTAATAACACATGTACAGTTTATGATGATAATGTTTCAGGAGCAGGAGGTCTGTAAGTACTGACCGAACGCAGTGAGATCTGTGCACACGACCGAGGTCAAGATTCTCCCATACAGACCGACTTAGCTCGGTTAATAATATGTTTATTATATGGCAAAAACAAGAACAATTTAATTCGTTTAATGTAACTGGTTTGTACTAAGTGATCATATAGTTTGCTTCCAAACGGTGATGAGCGGCCGAATTTAATTCTTTCAAAGTTTGCTCGTCCTCTTTACTTTTTCTTTGCATCAGCTTTTTGGCGCTTAGAGAAATAAATATTCTTAGATGGAAACAGACAATGATTTTGCATTTTAGTTTGCAACTCTTTCGCTTCAAAACATAACTGGTCTAGCTGACTGTCTAGATAAGAAAATCTAGACCGAGGTCAATATCCATTTTAGCAAATCAAATTCGTGAATTTGGTAGTTCCCAGTCCTTGTGAGACAGAACCATATAATAACGTTCATTATGAACTTTCAAGTAACTGGGAACCCAGCGTTGTGAACCCAGCGTTGTCTTCTCACCTAAAATTCGGACCAGGAACTTCTTCCTTTCCGGCGTTTCGACGAAAAGCAAGAAGCAAACTGTGCTGATCATGAAGAACAGTAAAGACGCCTAACACCTGAAAGGAACACAGGTTAGTGCGTCTTGTAAAACATGCGATGTTCCTTATTGATCCTTCTCGTGGCATTTTTCGTGATATGTGTTCATCAACAATTCATTTTTTTTTCCAAAAAAGCGACACCCGTTTATGATGGCTTTGGTGAGTAAACAAAATATGATCCTAAATTTACAGTTGTCCAGCATTTAATTGGAATCTAGTTTCTTCCTGCACCTGTTACAATAGGGACTATTCGTAACAGAATCCTACATTAAAGATATAATTGATCATTGCAGTTAGTTATACACACAACTTGAGCAGTTGTGGAAAATAAAAGCCTGAACAAGATTCAGGCCTGAACGGGACTCGGACAGTGCACCGGTATCGCAGAGGCCATGGGTTCGAGTCCCATTAAAGCCCTGAACTATGATCACATCTTCGTATTACCTATTGTTGCAAATTTAAATATCAAAATATAATACGTTCAGTTTATAAGTGAACTCAATTGAGTCTGAATATTGAATGAAAAATTTACAGGTTGCTTAAACGTAAGCTTACTCTGTTGCATCCGAGAATCATTTTGGGGCATTTTCCGCATCTACCTTATCCACTTTTACAGAAATCGACACGTGCACACACCAAAGAGATCGAGCTTTATCGATATACGACCGCATTGTACACATGCCAAACTGAAATAACACCTGCAGCTATGCCTCTGCGTTCTAGTCAAGTCTGTAATAATATTTTAAATTTGCGATTTGCTGTTTATCAGTTTCTTCTCTCTATTTATTTAATAATATAGACGGATGGCCTATCTTATTTTTCTTTCGTTTCTTCTCGGTTAGTTTTTATCTCTATGCAGATGTGTTCCAGTCGGAAATGTGGTCGGAATTCTTCTCCTCAACTCCCGAGCATCTCCAACCCAGTGCTTCCCTTGTGAAGAGCACAGTTCTTGGATCTAAAGCGGATGGTACTGTACGTACTTACCTGGGAGGTTTTAGAACATGGAAACGTTGGGCTTCATCCAATCATGTCTGCCTCTTTCCTGCTAATCCCTTTTCAGGTTGCAATTTATTTACAGTGCTTGCTTCAGGATGCTAATTCTCCTTCTCCAGTCCTTAACGCCGTTTATAGCATTGACTGGGTGCAGCAGATGGCTGGCTTGTCTAAAATCTCTAATCATCCTCTGGTTTCCCTGATGATTAGTACGTCTCAGAGGCCTCTGTGAAGGCCCAAGGTTAAAAAAGATCCTGACTCCTGTTAAAAACCCTCGTGGAATCCAAGATTACAAATAAGTCTCCTTCTATTTTAGATATCAGATCGGTTGCTTTTTGTCTTATAGGTTACGCGGTTTTTTTTTCCGTTTTAGCAAGTTAATCCATATAAAGGCCTGTGATGTTAAGTTTTTCCCCTCGTACGCATCCATTTTTCTAGAGTCGTCGAAAACAGATCAATTCCGTGACGGGGCGTGGATCGTTATCGCGAGGTCAGACCTACCGACTTGTCCTATCAAGGCCTTGGAAGAATACATCTCAGCTGCGCAGATCGACCTCTCCCGGAAGATTTGCCTCTCTTCAGAGTCCTTGCTGCTCCTCGGTCGAAAGAGATGGTCCGAAGCCAAGGGATTAGCTATACGAGAGCTCGCGAACTTGTAAAGGATGCTTTTAGAGGCTTAACAGACGTGTCAAACCTCAGTCTTCCAGATAGCCTTAGCGCTGGAGGAGCCACCTCGGCAGCTATTGCCGGAATTCCTGATAGACTATTCAAGCGTCATGGTCGTTGGACGAGCGAAAACGCCAAGGATGACTATGTTAAAGACGATTTTAATTGTCGTTTATTGGTCACACGATCTTTAGGGATCTAAATTATATATACCATTTTTCTTTAACACCGTGTCCGGCAGGTCGGGGAAGTTCTATCCATAGGGCCGGGGTTTTTCCTCAGTTTTTGCTGGAACGAGCGCGGCGAGTTTTTTCATCCTATGGATGCTCGTTGGTTCTTCCCCAGGTTCTCTTTCCGTATGCACCTATGTAATTGCTTGACGTAACTCAATAAACGTGCGGCCTCCAGTTAGCACACGATAGCAAATACTGTGTCATGTTTCCTGTTGTTGTTTCGCAGGGGTTAGGTGGTGTTAGGGAATTTAGACGGGAGTACTAAAAAGTATGTCATTACAATAAATGGAGCTTAAAAATCAACCTCAGATTATGTACATAAGTCTTCTGGACAGGACTCGGATATCTTTCAGTGGGTGACAATCTGTTGATATTAATTTCTTTAAAATGT
The DNA here is from genome assembly GCA_019787425.1 of Platygyra sinensis. NCBI lineage: Eukaryota > Metazoa > Cnidaria > Anthozoa > Scleractinia > Merulinidae > Platygyra > Platygyra sinensis. The sequence goes on along the minus strand of JAHPZR010003699.1, from coordinate 5,557 downwards.
TTCGGTCTTGTTTATTTAAAAGTTTCCTGATAGAAACTCGAAATGAAATGAACCAGCGTTTACGGCATCGGTCTAAAACGTTTTGTATAACCGTAAGATCGGACTCCGATGCTCCATGGACTGAAAGCGCGTAGCTAAAATTAGGTAAAACAATAGATATAAAAAGATGATCTATCTCTCTATCTCAATGTTAAGGCACATGGCCATTGCGCCATGCTGCATGCCCTATGCTGTGCTCCCCTATGCTGTGCTGCGCTATGCTGTGCTACGCTATGCTTCGCTGCCCTGTGCTGCGTTTTGCTGTGTTGTGCTGCGCTATTCCGTGCTGCACTAGGTCGTGCTGCGCTATCGCTCTTTTGCTATGCTGTGCTGCGCTATGCTATGCCACGCTTTGCTGTGCTGCATCGCGCTGCCTGCGATATGCTGTGCTGTGCTACACCGCGCTGCCTGCGATATGCAGACGATAATCCAATTGAAACAATTGAAACTGTGACAATTGAAACTGATAAATAGACCGGGTAACTGTTATCAACTGAAACCGAAGGACGAGGCTCATA
>JAHPZR010003698.1:45000-46486 GCA_019787425.1 Platygyra sinensis | reverse complement strand
TGTCGTGTGCCCCAGGATGTGTAATTTTGTATCATGTGACCGGGATAAGGCGGAGGTTCACTGAGAAGTTAGAAGACCCAGACTTCGCTGATGATCTTGCGCTGTTGTCAAGTACAAGAAGACAGCTACAGTTTAAGAACGAACGTTTAAGCAATGCCAGCAAAGGAACAGGTCTAAAGATTAACATCACTAAAACGAAAGTCATGAGGTTTAATCCTGCAAGCGAGGAGAAAGTAATAGTAAATGGAGGAGAGCTTGAGGATGTAGACAGCTTTGTCCACTTGGGGGCCAAAGTTAGTACAACTGGTGGAGCAGATGATTACATCACTTCCAGACTCTGTGAAGCAAGATCAGTGTTTGGTAAACTGTGGGGAGTCTGGAAAGCAGCATCCTGAGTAAAAGTGCTAAGATTAATATATTTAAATCAAATGTAATAGCTGTGTTGCTGTATGGTTGTGAATCATGGAGGATGACCAAGGCTGATGAGGCCAAACTTGATACCTTTCAGCACAAGTGCCTGCGTAGGCTTTAAAAATCTATTGGCTTATGCGCGTGTCCAATGAAGAAGTGCACAGGAGAGCCAACACTGAGACCACCAGCGAACTAGTTAGGAAAAGGAGGTGGACATGGATAAGACACGTGCTGCGCATGGACAACTACTGCCTCCCACGAGTTGCCGTGATATGGGCACCGGATGGGAAACATAAGAGAGGAAGACTTAAAGAAACGTGAAAACGGACTGTGGAGAAGGAGAGAATGGCAATGGGTTTCAACTCTTGGGTTGAGGCAGGATTGGCGGCAGCGAACAGGGTATCTTGGAGAAGCATGATTTCCGGACCTATTCTTCATACGGAGAGAAGGAACTGATGATGATGATGACCGGGTCGTGCGAAGGGCCTATTTAGGTCAAAAAGTTGAAAATACGGACAGAAAGTTGCAATTAACTGAAGTGGGGAAAGATGAAATCAAGTGCAGAAGTGGAAATTAAGAGTAGAAACTAGAACTTGAAGGTTAAAATTAAACTGCAAACTTAAATTGATCTAACTTTAAACGCGAATCAGACGCCTTTTATGTCTTGTTGATTTCCAATTTATTTCTTCTGGTGACGCTTTTCTTGAAGGGTGCCATCAATCATTCATTTTTTACAAAATAGCAACACCTGTTTATGGCGCAGTAATATGCATGCGAAAATTCAGTAAACTGATTGGCTGAGAGCAAGTCAATTAATCCCAAACAGTATATAAAGTTGTATTTAAATTGAACGTATATTATTATTACATAATCAAATGATTCTTCTCGGGTAAATCAATAAGGACTCTTACATGTAAGAATATAAATAATAAATAACAGCGCCTACAATAAATCTATTTAAACGCTCCCTACAAAAGTCAGACGCTGAACCAGCAAACTAAATCAACCATATAGTTATCAAAGTATAATTAACACAGGATTCAGGTACTTAAGTAGCATATCTCATGTGAAAGTG
>JAHPZR010003698.1:37500-40000 GCA_019787425.1 Platygyra sinensis | reverse complement strand
TACTTAACAATTGCTACAATACTAACTTACATTACTAGGTAACAATTTAGTTTATATTTAAATTAGCACTAAACAATGTGTGATAAGGCGATTACTGTTTTTTGTGATATCCAGAATGCTCCAGGTCTCGATAAGTGTGATGAGCCTCGTCCTTCGGTTTCAGTTGATAACAGTTACCCGGTCTATTTATCAGTTTCAATTGTCACAATGGATTATCGTCTGCATATCGCAGGCAGCGCGGTGTAGCAAAGAACAGCATATCGCAGGCAGCGCGGTGCAGCACAGCAAAGCGTGGCATAGCATAGCGCAGCACAGCATAGCAAAAGAGCGATAGCGAAACACGACCCAGTGCAGCACAGAATAGCGCAGCACAACACAGCAAAACGCAGCACAGGGCAGCGCAGCATAGCGTAGCACAGCATAGCGCAGCACAGCATAGGCCATGCAGCATGGCGCAATGGCCATGTGCCTTAACATTGAGATAGAGAGATAGATCATCTTTTTATATCTATTGTTTTACCTAATTTTAGCTACGTGCTTTCAGTCCATGGGACATCGGAGTCCGATCTTACGGTTATACAAAACGTTTTAGACCGATGCCGTAAACGCTGGTTCATTTCATTTCGAGTTTCTATCAGGAACCTTTTAAATAAACCAGACCGAAACATTTTAAAGAAATTAATATCAACGGATTGTCACCCACTGAAAGATATCCGACTCCTGTCCAGAAGACTTATGTGCATAATCTGAGGTTGATTTTTAAGCTCCATTTATTGTAATGACATACTTTTTAGTACTCCCGTCTAAATTCCCTAACACCACCTAACAACAACAGGAAACATGACAAAGTATTTGCTATCGTGTGCTAACTGGAGGCCGCACGTTTATTGAGTCACGCCAAAGCAACAATTACATAGATGCATACGGAAAGAGAACCTGGGGAAGAACCAACCAGCATCCATAGGATGAAAAAACTCGCCGCGCTCGTTGCAGCAAAAACTGAGGAAAAACCCCGGCCCTATGGATAGAACTTCTCCGACCTGCCGGACACAGTGTTAAAGAAAAATGGTATATATAATTTAGATCCCTAAAGATCGTGTGACCAATAAACGAGAATTAAAATCGTCTTTAACATAGCCATCCTTGGCGTTTTCGCTCGTCCAACGACCATGACGCTTGAATAGTCTATCAGGAATTCCGGCAATAGCCGCCGAAGTGGCTCCTCCAGCTCTAAGGCTATCTGGAAGAATGAGGTTTGACACGTCTGTTAAGCCTCTAAAAGCATCCTTTACAAGTTCGCGAGCTCTCGTATAGCTAATCCCTTAGCTTCGGACCATCTCTTTCGACCGAGGAGTAGCAAGGACTCTGAAGAGAGGTAAATCTTCCGGGAGAGGTCGATCTGCGCAGCTGAGACAGTATTCTTCCAAGGCCTTGACAGGACAAGTCGGTAGGTCTGACCTCGCGATAAAGATCCACGCCCCGTCACGGAATTGATCTGTTTTCGACGACTCTAGAAAAATGGAAGCGTACGAGGGGAAAAACTTAACATCACAGGCCTTTATATGGATTAACTTGCTAAAACGGAAAAAACCCGCGTAACCAGCAACCGATCTGAGATCTGAAATAGAAGGAGACTTATTTGTAATCTTGGATTCCACGAGGGCTTTTAACATCTCAGGAGTCAGGATCTTTTTCAACCTTGGGCCTTCCCAGAGGCCTCTGAGACGCACTAACCATCAGGGAAACCAGAAGATGATTAGAGATTTTAGACAAGCCAGCCATCTGCTGCACCCAGTCAATGCTATGAACGGCGTTAAGGACTGGAGAAGGAGAATTAGCATCCTGAAGCAAGCACTGTAAATAAATTGCAACCTGAAAAGGGATTAGCAGGAAAGAGGCAGACATGATTGGATGAAGCCCAACGTTTCCATCTTCTAAAGCCTCCCAGGTAAGTACGTATAGTACCATCCGCTTTAGATCCAAGAACTGTGCTCTTCACAAGGGAAGCACTGGGTTGGAGATGCTCGGGAGTTGAGGAGAAGAATTCCGACCACATTTCCGACTGGAACACATCTACATAGAGATAAAAACTAACCGAGAAGAAACGAAAGAAAAATAAGATAGGCCATCCGTCTATATTATTTAATAAACAGAGAGAAGAAACTGATAAACAGCAAATCGCAAATTTAAAATATTATTAAAGACTTGACTAGAACGCAGAGGCATAGCTGCAGGTGTTATTTCAGTTTGGCATGTGTACAATGCGGTCGTATTGATAAAGCTCCATCTCTTTGGTGTGTGTACGTGTCGATTTCTGTAAAAGTGGATAAGGTAGATGCGGAAAATGCCCCAAAATGATTCTCGGATGCAACAGAGTAAGTTTACGTTTAAGCAACCTGTAAATTTTTCATTCAATATTCAGACTCAATTGAGTTCACTTATAAACTGAACGTATTATATTTTGATATTTAAATTTGCAACAATAGGTAATACGAAGATG
>JAHPZR010003698.1:0-27500 GCA_019787425.1 Platygyra sinensis | reverse complement strand
AAACACACGCCGCTATGCGTGTCGTTTTTAACTCTCCTCCAGTTTCCTCTTGGTGTTTTAAAATGTGGTAGAAGACGGTCTTTCGTGTTTGATATACTTGTTCCAATTCTCGATAACTTATTGAAGGGTAAATATCGCTTGTAAATGGAATTAAAATACTACATTGAAATGTTTTCTTTTGTTTTTATCTCAGTAAAATTCAACTCATGTAATAGAAAAGAAAAAATGCGTAATCTATCTTATCATTTAAAAAAGCCTTTTTAGGGATGCCCATATTTCCTACTATTAATCTCCTAGCAAAACGAGAAAAATTTCAAGACACCTGGGCCGGGTTGTTCGAAAGCGATTAACGCTAACACAGGATTAAAAGTTAACCGATGAATTAATTTTTCTTTTATAAAAATGTTTTTCACTTCTTAAAACTCGTGTAAGTTGGGATTATTGAAGCCCATGACAGAACGCCAAACAATATAAACAGAAAACCTCACCGAAAAGTTACAACCCTGAAATTAAAATTCTGGCTGATCTTGGTTAGCTTAATCGGGCTTTGAACAACCCAGCCCTGGAGTAACATCACAAGGTCCTGCAAATGTCGTTTATGTCTCGTTTATTTAAATTCCCTGTAACAATATGAGCTACAAAGCAAATAAACTCTCGAGAAAAAACGGAGAATGCTTTCTCGCAGTAAAAAATTTATACTGCTTTTCGTTCAAAAAGAATTTTGTCTAGTTTTCTTCCGTTAGTTTACATAACATCTGCTTTGCTGTCTTTACAACTACCGTGCGAAGCTCGCGAACACGCCAGCAATACAGAAATGGATTGATGGACGAATTCATGAATACTGCTGAAAAAGCAAATTGCCATTCGCTTTGCTTGTCCTTTATGGAGAGTCCATAAAGAGTCAATAATACATACAATGGAAAATAACATATAGTCAAAACTATAAAGAAGACAAAAGTGTTCATTGCGCTTCTTTTCAATCGCGTTAAGGTTAAGTTGTTTCCAGCGTCAAAACTTTGCACTGCCTGTTGTTGAACGTGAATTTGTAACTGATGTCGACGAATAAAACAATAAATTCTGATAAAAGAAGCCATACAAATTAAAAGGCAAATGATAGTAACAATGGCCACGAACAAATCTATGTACACGTTCGTCCCAAAAGGCAAACCCTGAAAAAGGAAGTTTATCAACCATATCATTATTAAAGTATATTTAACACGGGATTCAGTCACTAAAGTAACATATCTCATGTGATAGTGAAGAGCCAGAAATCGATCCACAGTGATGGCTGTTATTGTGCAGAGAGAAATTCCACATAAAGAATACCCTATCATCACTGAAACCTGGTGTACGTAAGGGTCGTTCGTAAGTTGTTCAGCAATATAAAGCGGTTGACCAATGAGACCAACAAGAAAATCTGAAACAGCGAGACTGCAGAGCATAATCATATGCGGCGTTGAGCGAATGGAAGGCGTTCTTATTATGGCGGCCAATACCAAAGCGTTTGACAGAATGGATATGAGCATCAGTGGAGCGTTAAGAACACAGTTTGTGATGATAATGGTGTCAGGAGTAGAGTTGTCTTCGTCGTCTAAAAGATGATCTGCCGATCCATTGTTGTGTTTGTTGGTATTGTTCATCATTATCATCTTTTAACTAACTGGGAACACCTCGTTATGAAACATGTTTCTTTTTACACCAGAACTGACCAAATAATTCTTCTTTAGCACATAAAGCTGAAGAACAGTGGAAATGCCCAGCACCTTTACAGCAACACAGTTTATTGCACTCTCTTAAATATCCAGAGATTCTTAATTAACTTCTCCTCAAGACGTTTTTCTTGAAAGGTGTTCATCAACAATTAATTTTTTGGCCGAAATAGCAACATCTGTTTATGGCAAAAAATTATATATGAAAAAAATTCAGAATGCTGACTGGATCAGAGCACGTCAATTATTCCCAAACAGTTCAGAAAGTTTTAAATGGGCCATTTGCACGATCCGGTCTTGTGGTACAAAATCACACAGGCTGGGCCGCAAGTTCCACAGTGGCACTTCCAAAACAAAGGTAGGTCAAGGTGGACTGGTACGAGTTGCTTTGTCATGCGTCCCAGCATGTGTGATTTTGTGCCATGTGACCGGGTCGTGCAAAGGGCCTATTTAGATCAAAAAGTTAAAAGTAAGGGCAGAAAGTTGAAATTAACTGAAGTGTAGAAAGATGAAATTGAGTGCAGAAGTTGAAATTAACAATTAAATTGCAAACTTAAATTGATCTAACTTCAAAGGCGACCTCAGATGTCGTCTATGTTTTGTTGATTTCCAATTAATTTCTTCTCGTGACGTTTTTCTTGCAAGCTCCCATCAATAATTCATTTTTTCCAAAATTGCAACACCTGTTTATGGCGTATTAATATGCATGCAAAAATTTAAGAAAACTGATTGGCTGAAAGCACGTCAATCATCCCAAACAGAATAGAAAGCTGAATTTGAGTTGCACGTACATGTATATTATGACTAAGTAATCAAATGATTCTTCTCGGGTAAACGAATAAGAATTCTTAAGACTATAAATGTTAAGTAACAGCGCCTACAATAAAGCTATATAAACGCTCGCTCCAAAAGTCAGACGCTGAACCAAGCAAGCTTAATCAACCATATCGTTATTTAAGTATAATTAAGACAGGATTCAGTTACTAAAGTAGCATATCTCATGTGATAGTGAAGAGCTAGAAATCCATCCACAGTGATGGCTGCATGTTATTGTCAAAAAGAGAAACTGCACAGAGAGAATACCTCATCATCACTGAAACACGGTATAGTTAATGGTCTCTCAAAAGTCGATCAGCAATATATACCCGTCCACCTTCGGAACCTTGTCAAGCTTAAAACAATAAAAATTGATAATGAGGCGGAAGACGGAGAATCGTCTTTCGAATTGAAGTTCGTAGAACTTAACAAACACACGCCGCGACGCGTGTCGTTTTTTAACTCTCCTCTGCTCTCCTATTGATGTTTTAAAATGTAGTAGAAGACGGTTTTTCGTGTTTGATGTAGTTCCAATTATCGATAACTTATTGAAGGGTAAATATCGCTTGTAAATGGAAGTGAAATATTACAGAGAAAAGTTTCCTTTTGGTTTTCATTTCAGTAAAATTCAACTCAGGCAATAGAGACGCGAAATGAGTCATCTATCCTATCATTTAAATGAGCTTAATCTTCTGGCACAACGAGAGCAATTTCAGAACACCTGGATCTAACATCACAAGAACCTGCAAATGTCGTTTATATCTCGTTTATTTATAATTCTCTATAACAATATGGACTACAAAGCAAGCAAACTCTACTTAGAGCAAAACGTAAAATGCTTTCTCACAGTTAACATTTTATAATGCTTTTCGTTCAGCAAGAATTCTGTCTAGTTTTCTTCTGTTTGTTTACATAACATCTGCCTTGCTGTCTTTACAACTGCCACGCGAAGCTCGTGAAGACGCCAGCAATACAAAAATGGATTAATGGACGAATTCATGAATACTGCTGTAATAGCAAATTCCCATTCGCTTTGCCAGTCCTTTATGGACAGTCGATAAAGAGATACTACATACTTTGGAAGATAACATATAATCAAAACTATAAAGAAGACAAAAGTGTTCATTACGCTTCTTTTCAATCGCGTTAAGTTTAAGTTGTTTCCACCGTCAGAACTTTGCACTGCCTGTTTTTGAGCGTAAATTTCTAACTGATGTCGACGAATAAAACAATAAATTCTGATATAAGAAGCCATACAAATTAAAAGGGAAATGATAGTAACAATGGTTACAACAAAGTGTTGTTCACGTGGGTGCCTAAAGCTAAGCCCCGATGAAAGAAAGTTTATCAACCATATCATTATTAAAGTATACTTAACACGGGATTCAGTCACTAAAGTAACATATCTCAGGTGATAGTGAAGAGCCAGAAATCGATCCACAGCGATGGCAGTTATTGTCATGAGAGAAATTACACATAAAGATGGCGCGGTCAACAGTACAACATAACCAACAATACGGTCGTTCGTAAGTTGTTTAGCAATATAAATCGGTTGAGCAATAAGACCAACAAGAAAATCTGAAACAGCGAGACTGCAGAGCATAATCATGTGCGGCGTTGAGCGAACGGAAGGCGTTCTTATTATGGCGGCCAATACCAAAGCGTTGCCCAGAATGGATATAAGCATCAGTGGAGCGTTAAGAACACAGTTTATAATGATGATAGTTTCAGGAGTAGAATTGTCTTCATTGTCTGAGTGATAGTCTGCCGATCCATTGTTGTGTTTTGTGATATTGTTCATTATCATCTTTTAACTAAATGGGAACACTTCTTTGTGAAACCATTTGTTTTTACCCCAGAACTGACCAAATAATTCTTTTTTAGCACATAAAGCTGAAGAACAGTGGAAACACCCAGCAACTTGAGAGCAACACAGCTTATTGCACTCTCTTAAATATCCAGAGATTCTTAATTAACTTCTTCTTGTGACGTTTTTCGTGAAAGGTGTTCATCAACAATTCATTTTTTTTGAAATAGCTACATCTGTTTATGGCATAAAAATATAAATGAAAATTCTCAGAATGCTGATTGGCTCAGAGCATGTCAATTTATCCCAAACAGTGCAGAAAATTTAAATAGGCCATTTGCTCGATCCGGTCTTATGGTACAATATCACAAATGCTGTGACGCAAGCTCCACAGTGGCACTTCCAAAACAAAGGCAGGTCAAGGTGGGCTGGTGCGAGTTGATTTTTCATGCGTCCCTGTATGTGGGATTTTGTACCATGTGACCATGTCGTGCAAAGGAATTATTTAGATCAAAAGCTTGAAAGTAAGGGCAGAAAGTTGAAATCAACTGAAGTGCGGAAAGATGTAATTAATGTAATGTATACTTAATTGGCCACTCCCCATCGGGGCTTTTCAGGACCAATGAAAACAAACAATAACAAATTAATATTCAAATAAACATAACTAGGTTAACAATCCCAACAGGCGGGAGGCAAACCAGTTGGCTATTTACAAACGTGGCCAAGAAGTTGAACTCGGGGCTTCCGAGAACAACATCAGCTAGCGGTCAGAACGGGATTTGAACCCGCGACCTACGGATTTCAAATCCGACGCTCTAACCACTCGACCACGCTGCCTCATGCATTAAGTGCAGAAGTTGAAATTAAGAGCAGAAACTTAAACTTGAGTGCGAAAAGTTACAATTAAATTGTAAACTTAAATCGATCGAACTTCAAACGCGACCTCAGATGTCGTTTATGTCTTGTTGATTTCCAATTAATTTCTTCCTTGAAAGGTGTCATGAATAATGCATTTTTTACAAAATAGCAACACCTGTTCATGGTGTATTAATATGCATGCAAAAATTCAGCAAAGTGATTGGCTGAGAGCACGTCGATTAATCCCAAACAGAATAAAAAGTCGAATTTAAATTGCAGGTATATTATTATCAAGTAATCAAATGATTCTTCTTGGGTTAATATACAAGGACTCTTAAGACTATAAATGATAAACAACAGCGCCTGCAATAAAGCTTTGTAACCGCTCGCTCCAAAAGTCTCACTCGGAACCAAGCAAGCTAAATCAACCATATAGTTATTTAAGTGCAATTAACATAGGATTCAGTTACTAAAGTGGCATATCTCATGTGATAGTAAAGAGACAGAAATCGATCCACAGTGATGGCTGTTATTGTCAAAAAAAATCCACATAGAGAATACCTCATGCCCATCATCACTGAAACACGGTATAGCTAATGGTCACCCCTGAAAGTCGATCAGCCATATATATCAGTCCACTTTCAGAACACTCTCAAGCTTAAATTAATAAAAATTCGTAATCAGGCAGAAGACGGGGAAACGTCTTCGAACTGAAGTTCGTCGAACTTGACAAACACACGCCGCTGCGAGTGTCGTTTTTTAACTCTCCTCCAGTCTCCTCAAGGTGTTTTAATTAACAATAGCCCTTTTCACGGTTACCTTTGCTCATTTGCATTACAATAAAATTTAGCATGTATGCGAGGCAATTTCGGGCTGTTTTGCAGTTTTAGCCCGAAATTGCCTCGCATCCACGTTGGATTACATTTTAATGCAAATGAGAAAAACTAACCGTGAAAAGGGCTATTAGACTACGAGCCAGAGTTTTCTAGAAGCAGATAGTGCCGAGTTGACTATCGCTCGTAGAAAACGAGGGTGAGTATTCTAATTGTTTTAGTATAAATTTACCGTAGTCTGATTGCATAAAAAGGAAAAAATGTCAAGTAACGTGTAGAAAAGAACTGTTTTATTATGTTACATCAGGTTCAAACGTGATGCGTGATGTGTACTGATGCGTAACTCTTTTCACTCACCAGATAGAAAACGGTAATATAGCCAATCAAATTCACGGATTCACAATAGACTACGGTAAATTTATCCTTAAATGTGATAGAAGACGGTCTTTCGTGTTTGATATGTTTGTTTAATTCTCGATAACTTATTGAAGAGAAAATATTGCTTGTACAGAGGAAGGTATTCTTTTGGTTTTTTATTTTAGTAAGATTCAACTCATGCAATAGGGACGGGAAATAAGGTCATTTAAATAACCTTTTTTGGGATGCCTCATATTTACTACTATTTATCTTCTAGCACAACGAGAGAAATTTAAGGATACATGGATTAAAAATCACAAGGTCCTGGAAATGTCGTTTATGTCTCGTTTATTTATCAGTCCCTATAACAAATATGGATTACAACACAAACACACTCTCAACAAAAACGGAGAATGCTTTCTCACAGTAAACATTTTATACTGCTTTTCGTTTAGGAAGAATTTTGTCTAGTTTTCTTCTGTTTGTTTACATAACATCTGCCTTGCTGTCTTAACAAATGCCGTGCGGAGCTCGCGAAGACGCCAGCAATACAAAATGGATTGATGGACGAATTCATGAATACTTCTGTGATAGCAAATTGCTATTTGCTTTGCCCGTCCTTTATGGAGAGTCCATAAAGAGTCAAAATAACATATACTGGAAGATAACATATAATCAAAACTATAAAGAAGACAAAAGTGTTCATTGCGCTTCTTTTCAATCGCGTTAAGTTTAAGTTGTTTCCAGCGTCGGAACTTTGCACTGCCTGTTGTTGAGCGTGAATTTGTAACTGATGTCGACGAATAAAACAATAAATTCTGATATAAGAAGCCATACAAATTAAAAGGCAAGTAATAGTAACGATGGCCAAAACAAACTTATGTACACGTTCGTTCCAAAAGGCAAACCCTGATAAATGGAAGCTTATTAACCATATAAGTATTAAAGTATATTTAACACGGGATTCAGTCACTAAAGTAACATATCTCATGTGATAGTGAAGAGCCAGAAATCGATCCAAAGTAATGGCTGTTACTGTCATGAGAGAAACTGCACATAAAGAAACCCCGGTCAACATTACAACATAGGTTTACGCCGGTTTCGCTACTTGTCGAGTTCGCTACGTTCGAGTTCGCTACATGTTCGTTACCGCATAACCCAGTTCGCTACTTATCATAACCGAGTTCGCTACCTAAGTTTAACTTTACTAACATCAAAAAATACAAATGACATATTGACGTTCTAGAAACTTCTATGTTGTATTTCTACGATTGGTCGTTACGTTTGCATACTACGTTAAGCCGACAAATAAATCCCACAACAACCTACAACATCCAGCGGTAGGTTGTCGCGCGTCTCGGCGTTTATATAATGCGACACAACGGTACTGACAAAGTTGTGCCGTGTGAATGGTCCCACAACTTCTCCTACACAAGTCTTTCATTTTGCAACCAGGTACAGGTAGCGAACTCGGTTATGATAAGTAGCGAACTGGGTTATTTCTTTCGCGCTACTCAATTCGCATCACAGAAACATCAATAGTCGTTTTCTCTCTAATTTAAGGTTTAATTTGGTATAAGTTTTGTTGTGTTTCGTTGGGTATTTATCGAGATCGAACTCGATTTATTCGTTGACTACAAAACTTCTTTCGCTTTTGTGTTAGCTACCGACGCCGTTAGCTCAAGCAAACATTACTTCGCAATTTTCATTCGCGACCCACGCCGATGTAAAGTTTCGTCGCTTACAATGATGTGGACGCCGTATAAAGGTCGAGCGAAAAATATGATTTACACAAACACACATAAACGTTTACTTACAAAAAAGATTTATTGAACTCGTTTAATCTCCTTTAATCATATGTTTAGTGGGGCGCATAAACTAGCAGCACGGGGCGCTGGAACCAAGATGTGGGGCGCTCAGACCTGGGGCGCTAGAACTTGGGGGCGCTCAAACCGGATACCGGTAGCGAACATGTAGCGAACTCGACAAGTAGCGAAACCGGCTGTTACCGATACGCGGATACGTGGATACGCAGTTCACGCTTTTAGAACGAAGCATATACATTGTGTTTTCACGCCCCGGATCACGCATTTAAAGAACGAGAAATCCATATCATTTAAATAGAACGAAAAAAAATACAGATCATCACATATAAATCTTTAGACAACTAATCAATGATTCTCATTAACTGCGCATCCGCGTATCCGCGTATCCACTCTGATCATAGCTTCAAAGTGGCAGGGTATTCTGCAGTTAAGCCAGAGCCAGTACAATCATCTTTCTTTTACTCGGTACGGTTAAGAAAAACAATAAATCTTGTCATAAACTTACCTCGACAGGTTTAAATTCTTTTGGAAGTTTCTCCACAGCGTTCAACATCAACCCTCTAATCTTTTTTCTTAAGATTTTTGAGATCGAGATATTTTATCGCATTCCCAGTAGCTTTTCTTCGATGTGTTAAACTTCACTGAGTTTTTAGTGCGGTCCACTGGCAACCGGCTTTGCGCGACTTCATCGTGAAGCAGTTTCAATTGCTCTCTCAATTCGAAGGCCTCTGCTCGCGCTTTCATGAGCTCATGAAAGTGCGTCGTCGTTTGAGTTTTCAACTGTTCATTTTCAGCTCTAAGTTCCTGAATGGTACGGTCATAATGTTCAAGAAGTGGCGCGGAAAGAATATCCGTCGGATGTTCCCGTTCATATGGTCTGGGACCGCGTCTATATAGTACATTTGCAGGTTTCGCTAATTTAAACTTTGAAAACATTTCTGCACTGAGTGCTATCGATGTGAATGCCGTCGAGGTTTGTGGTTTTCTAGTCGCTTGGATAGTTGACCCGAATTGAAATGATTGTATTTAATTGTTTGCTGACGATTTATGAGACAAAACCCCATAGACAATAGGTAAATGACGCGCTGATTTTAAAGACGCTTTAAGCATGTGATTGCAAAGAGCAAGGCTTAAAAACTCCTTTTATTAATTTACTAGATTACGTTACGGGTAGAGTGATAATTTGAAACTTGTGGCCGCGAGCGCTGTAGTTATATGAAACCATTTAGCGGTACGCGCGTTTAATTTTGAAATTTTGGTAAATGATCGTGAACTGATTGTTGACAAATCATGAAACAAAACCGCGGGGACCGTTTAGCGAAACTGAAATGTTTGCATTTATTAAATTGTTGGTTGGCGCGGGACAATAGGTTATTGAAGCGGTAATTTTAAAGGCGTTTTAGCATGTAATTGAAAAGAGCAAGGCTAAAACTGACTCATTCCTTGTGATTTAGTAGATTTCTTTGTGAGTAGAATTATAATTTGAACTTGATACGCACATTTTTTCTGAACTGTGCAAGTATTTTGCGCAGGTTGCGCGCGAGCAGTGCAGTTAAAATTTTACAAGGGATTCGACAATATGGTAACGCGGTGAACATGGCTGAAAGACTCATTTGCCATAAGACAGATTTGACGTGGCGCAAGTGACTAATGCGCGTGCAAGTGATTGAATAATCTGAAAGCACGCACGCATTTAATTAAAAATAATGAGTACTCTTCAGTTTTTACCGTCCGCCCTCCGTGTATTTTAAGACGGCGTCAAATTTTATAATCACATTGCGCATTATAACACTCGTGGGTGTCTCGGTCTACTGAGAAGAGTAGTATCGTGGCCAAAACATTCTCGTCCCCATCGCGCTTTTCGCTTCTCTTAGCCGGCGGGACCACAACACGAGAATCGAATCGCCAAGGCCCGCCGCGCTAAGAGAAGCGGAAAGCGCTATGGGGATGAGAATGGGCCAGAAAAAGATCAAATGACTTGTACAAGTTGTATCTAGCTTAGGAGAGTTTCAATTCAGGGAGAAGCTGCAGTTGTAATGGCCCCCGAAAAGTTTTGATCAGAGTCGCTTTCGCTTTCGCTTACTGTCCAGACCTCACTCTTCTTGTTACAAACTTCCCCACCCACAACCCTTAGATGTGTCCAAGCTGAAACAATTATTTCCACCCCCCCCCCCCCCCCCCCACAAAGGCTAAGTTTGTAACACTTATCGCTTCCGAAGAAATTTGAATTTCGCGCTCGGTGAGCTGGCTACGCGTCGGTGATTCCTAACCTTTGCGGACAATAGAAACCCTTTCCTTCAAACAATAGATGAGGCCATAAAAGGAGCAAAAGCTTGATTGTTGCCCAGCCAAAATCCTCACCGAAAGCTGTGTCCACCAACAATTCCGATTTTTTTTCGAAATAGCAACATCTGTTAATGGCATAAAAATATATATGAAAAAATTTCAGAATGCTGATTGACTCAAGGCACGTCAATTAATTCCAAGCAATCCAGAAAATTTAAAAGGCCATTTGCACGATCTGGTCACATGGTACAAAATCACACATGCTGTGACGCAAGTTCCACAGTGGCACTTCCAAAACAAAGGCACGTCAAGGTGGACAGGTACGAGTTGAGTTTTCATGCGTCCCATCATGTGTGATTTTGTACCATGTGACCGGGTCGTGCAAAGGAATTATTTAGATCAAAAAGTTGAAAGTAGGGGCAGAAAGTTGAAGTGTACAAGTTGAAATTAAGAGCAGAAACTTAAACTTGACTGCCAAAAGTTACAATTAAATTGCAAACTTAAATTGATGTAACTTCAAACGCAACCTCAGATGTCGTTTATGTCTCGTGATTTCCAATTCATTTCTTATCGTGATGTTTTTCTTGAAAGTGCCATCAATAATTCATTTTTGCGGGCCCAAGAGAGGCCCGCAACCCTAATCTTGACAGTGACCAGCGGATTCCGTATTACGCGTGCGCGCCACGTTTATAACAGGGACACTGAAACCGGAAGTTGAAATTTTGTTCCACCACTAAGAACGATCAGAATGCGAAAAATGTGTCAATCACAACAGTTTGTCACATTGGGTACCGGATGCAGACTTCTGTCACATGGTAGATCAAAGTACGTTGATCCAAGCTTCTGTTACTCCGGATCAAACTTTCGCCGGAAAAATATTAAAACCCAGCGCTCGTGGAAAATGTGTTTTGTCCACTAGAACTTGAGCTTGAAACATATATAAATTTATATTCGTTTGAATCGTCAATGAAATGACCTTTTATAAAATCTCTGATCACGCAGAACGGGCCGAACAAAAAATCTCTTCGCAAACCCTGACTTCGAAGGGATAATAGCTATCACACATTTAGAGTTGATAGCTATCACACATCGGCAAAATTACTATTTCTTAACAATCCAGCCATATCGTGTTAAGATTTCAGCGAAATGGAATCATCAATGAAATGACCTTTTATAAAATCTCTGATTACGCAGAACGGGCCGAACAAAAATCTCTTCACAAACCCTGACTTCGAAGGGATAACACTTTAGTCACTTTAAGGTTAATAGCTATAACACATCGGCAAAAAAATTATCCATTTCTTAACAATCCAGCCATATCATGTTAAGATTTCAGCGAAATGGAAGAAAACCTGAATGTAATAATTACAATATTTTTTTTCACCTCGATCGCGTCATTGCTTGACTCAAGGAAGTAGCTGCGATCGCCCACAACAACACAAGCCGACGTTTGGGTAAAAAAATCACAGAATTATTGCCTCAGAGCTAAACCTTGAATGAGAACATTAATTCCAAGCTTTCTTTACGTGATTTAGACGAAAAAATGACCTCGGCGGGGTAGAAAAGAGAACGAAAGAAAAAACAGAACAAACAGCATATATTAAAACAACGCGTGAATTATTCGGTGTTCGAAACGGAAGCGAAAAATAAAGCTTGCTTCTGGACAATTTCACCCTTAAAAGCTAGCAAAATGGTCCCAGATTTACTCATTTGGCGCCTTTATGGCGTGAGTTGAATTTTTCGAAATGAAAAACCAATCAAAAAGGAAAATCTTTCTCTGTAGATATTTCGTTTTTCAATTCCATTTACAAGCGCGATTTACCCCTCAATAAGGTTTATCGAGAATTGGAAAACAAGTATTTCAAGCACGAGAGGACCGTCTTCTATCACATTGTTAAAACGCTAAAGAGGAGAAGCAGAGGAGAGTTAAAAAATGCTACGGGTAAACACCGTGTGTTTTTTCAAGTTCGACGACGAACTTGAGTTCGTAGACATTTCTCCGTTTTCTGGCCCTATTATGAATTTTTGTTGTTTTAAGCCTTGCACAGGATTCTTGAAAATGGACCGGTAGATATTGATGATCGACTTTTGGAGAGCCATTAAATATACCGAGTTGTTTCGGTGATGATGAGTACTTTCACGTTGAGATATGCTAACTTAAGTAAACCTGAATCCTGTGTTAATTATACTTGTAATAACGATATGGTTGATTTAGCCTTGCTTGGTTCAGCGTCTGGACTTTTGGAGCGAGCTTTTACAAAGCTTTATTGTAGGCGCTCATGTTACTTATGAGTTTAAGTCTTAAGTCCTTATTCATTTACCCGAGAAGAATCATTTGATTACTTAATAATAATATACGTGCAATTTAAATTCAGCTTTCTATTCTGTTTGGGATTAATTGACGTGCTCGCAGACAATCGGTTTGCTGAATTTTTACATGCAAATTACTACCCCATAAACAGGTGTTGCTATTATGTAAACTAGTAGTAACCACAGGTTAGAAAGTGCGGGCCTGAATGCACTTGAAGAGCTTTTGTTTAGATGTTGGCAGTAGAGAAGATGGTAATGCGTGCCTTGTTTTGAAAGGGTGACAGAAAATTGGCGTTACTTTCGATTCTCACTAGTTAGCTAATTAAATATTCGATCAAGGAAGGAAGAACGTGCTGGTCGCGGAGGAATGTTTATTTGCTCAAAATTGAGGCAAAAACTTTCAGAGATGCAAGACAGGACATTGTAAGGATACAGAGAGTAATTTGGGACCATTTGCTAGCTTTTAAGGGTGAAATTGTCCAGAAGCAAGCTTTATTTTTCGCTTCCGTTTCGAACACCGAATAATTCACGCGTTGTTTTAATATATGCTGTTTGTTCTGTTTTTTCTTTCGTTCTCTTTTCTACCCCGCCGAGGTCATTTTTTCGTCTAAATCACGTAAAGAAAGCTTGGAATTAATGTTCTCATTCAAGGTTTAGCTCTGAGGCAATAATTCTGTGATTTTTTTACCCAAACGTCGGCTTGTGTTGTTGTGGGCGATCGCAGCTACTTCCTTGAGTCAAGCAATGACGCGATCGAGGTGAAAAAAAATATTGTAATTATTACATTCAGGTTTTCTTCCATTTCGCTGAAATCTTAACATGATATGGCTGGATTGTTAAGAAATGGATAATTTTTTTGCCGATGTGTTATAGCTATTAACCTTAAAGTGACTAAAGTGTTATCCCTTCGAAGTCAGGGTTTGTGAAGAGATTTTTGTTCGGCCCGTTCTGCGTAATCAGAGATTTTATAAAAGGTCATTTCATTGATGATTCCATTTCGCTGAAATCTTAACACGATATGGCTGGATTGTTAAGAAATAGTAATTTTGCCGATGTGTGATAGCTATCAACTCTAAATGTGTGATAGCTATTATCCCTTCGAAGTCAGGGTTTGCGAAGAGATTTTTGTTCGGCCCGTTCTGCGTGATCAGAGATTTTATAAAAGGTCATTTCATTGACGATTCAAACGAATATAAATTTATATATGTTTCAAGCTCAAGTTCTAGTGGACAAAACACATTTTCCACGAGCGCTGGGTTTTAATATTTTTCCGGCGAAAGTTTGATCCGGAGTAACAGAAGCTTGGATCAACGTACTTTGATCTACCATGTGACAGAAGTCTGCATCCGGTACCCAATGTGACAAACTGTTGTGATTGACACATTTTTCGCATTCTGATCGTTCTTAGTGGTGGAACAAAATTTCAACTTCCGGTTTCAGTGTCCCTGTTATAAACGTGGCGCGCACGCGTAATACGGAATCCGCTGGTCACTGTCAAGATTAGGGTTGCGGGCCTCTCTTGGGCCCGCAAAAATGAATTATTGATGGCACTTTCAAGAAAAACATCACGATAAGAAATGAATTGGAAATCACGAGACATAAACGACATCTGAGGTTGCGTTTGAAGTTACATCAATTTAAGTTTGCAATTTAATTGTAACTTTTGGCAGTCAAGTTTAAGTTTCTGCTCTTAATTTCAACTTGTACACTTCAACTTTCTGCCCCTACTTTCAACTTTTTGATCTAAATAATTCCTTTGCACGACCCGGTCACATGGTACAAAATCACACATGATGGGACGCATGAAAACTCAACTCGTACCTGTCCACCTTGACGTGCCTTTGTTTTGGAAGTGCCACTGTGGAACTTGCGTCACAGCATGTGTGATTTTGTACCATGTGACCAGATCGTGCAAATGGCCTTTTAAATTTTCTGGATTGCTTGGAATTAATTGACGTGCCTTGAGTCAATCAGCATTCTGAAATTTTTTCATATATATTTTTATGCCATTAACAGATGTTGCTATTTCGAAAAAAAATCGGAATTGTTGGTGGACACAGCTTTCGGTGAGGATTTTGGCTGGGCAACAATCAAGCTTTTGCTCCTTTTATGGCCTCATCTATTGTTTGAAGGAAAGGGTTTCTATTGTCCGCAAAGGTTAGGAATCACCGACGCGTAGCCAGCTCACCGAGCGCGAAATTCAAATTTCTTCGGAAGCGATAAGTGTTACAAACTTAGCCTTTGTGGGGGGGGGGGGGGGGGGGTGGAAATAATTGTTTCAGCTTGGACACATCTAAGGGTTGTGGGTGGGGAAGTTTGTAACAAGAAGAGTGAGGTCTGGACAGTAAGCGAAAGCGAAAGCGACTCTGATCAAAACTTTTCGGGGGCCATTACAACTGCAGCTTCTCCCTGAATTGAAACTCTCCTAAGCTAGATACAACTTGTACAAGTCATTTGATCTTTTTCTGGCCCATTCTCATCCCCATAGCGCTTTCCGCTTCTCTTAGCGCGGCGGGCCTTGGCGATTCGATTCTCGTGTTGTGGTCCCGCCGGCTAAGAGAAGCGAAAAGCGCGATGGGGACGAGAATGTTTTGGCCACGATACTACTCTTCTCAGTAGACCGAGACACCCACGAGTGTTATAATGCGCAATGTGATTATAAAATTTGACGCCGTCTTAAAATACACGGAGGGCGGACGGTAAAAACTGAAGAGTACTCATTATTTTTAATTAAATGCGTGCGTGCTTTCAGATTATTCAATCACTTGCACGCGCATTAGTCACTTGCGCCACGTCAAATCTGTCTTATGGCAAATGAGTCTTTCAGCCATGTTCACCGCGTTACCATATTGTCGAATCCCTTGTAAAATTTTAACTGCACTGCTCGCGCGCAACCTGCGCAAAATACTTGCACAGTTCAGAAAAAATGTGCGTATCAAGTTCAAATTATAATTCTACTCACAAAGAAATCTACTAAATCACAAGGAATGAGTCAGTTTTAGCCTTGCTCTTTTCAATTACATGCTAAAACGCCTTTAAAATTACCGCTTCAATAACCTATTGTCCCGCGCCAACCAACAATTTAATAAATGCAAACATTTCAGTTTCGCTAAACGGTCCCCGCGGTTTTGTTTCATGATTTGTCAACAATCAGTTCACGATCATTTACCAAAATTTCAAAATTAAACGCGCGTACCGCTAAATGGTTTCATATAACTACAGCGCTCGCGGCCACAAGTTTCAAATTATCACTCTACCCGTAACGTAATCTAGTAAATTAATAAAAGGAGTTTTTAAGCCTTGCTCTTTGCAATCACATGCTTAAAGCGTCTTTAAAATCAGCGCGTCATTTACCTATTGTCTATGGGGTTTTGTCTCATAAATCGTCAGCAAACAATTAAATACAATCATTTCAATTCGGGTCAACTATCCAAGCGACTAGAAAACCACAAACCTCGACGGCATTCACATCGATAGCACTCAGTGCAGAAATGTTTTCAAAGTTTAAATTAGCGAAACCTGCAAATGTACTATATAGACGCGGTCCCAGACCATATGAACGGGAACATCCGACGGATATTCTTTCCGCGCCACTTCTTGAACATTATGACCGTACCATTCAGGAACTTAGAGCTGAAAATGAACAGTTGAAAACTCAAACGACGACGCACTTTCATGAGCTCATGAAAGCGCGAGCAGAGGCCTTCGAATTGAGAGAGCAATTGAAACTGCTTCACGATGAAGTCGCGCAAAGCCGGTTGCCAGTGGACCGCACTAAAAACTCAGTGAAGTTTAACACATCGAAGAAAAGCTACTGGGAATGCGATAAAATATCTCGATCTCAAAAATCTTAAGAAAAAAGATTAGAGGGTTGATGTTGAACGCTGTGGAGAAACTTCCAAAAGAATTTAAACCTGTCGAGGTAAGTTTATGACAAGATTTATTGTTTTTCTTAACCGTACCGAGTAAAAGAAAGATGATTGTACTGGCTCTGGCTTAACTGCAGAATACCCTGCCACTTTGAAGCTATGATCAGAGTGGATACGCGGATACGCGGATGCGCAGTTAATGAGAATCATTGATTAGTTGTCTAAAGATTTATATGTGATGATCTGTATTTTTTTTCGTTCTATTTAAATGATATGGATTTCTCGTTCTTTAAATGCGTGATCCGGGGCGTGAAAACACAATGTATATGCTTCGTTCTAAAAGCGTGAACTGCGTATCCACGTATCCGCGTATCGGTAACAGCCGGTTTCGCTACTTGTCGAGTTCGCTACATGTTCGCTACCGGTATCCGGTTTGAGCGCCCCCAAGTTCTAGCGCCCCAGGTCTGAGCGCCCCACATCTTGGTTCCAGCGCCCCGTGCTGCTAGTTTATGCGCCCCACTAAACATATGATTAAAGGAGATTAAACGAGTTCAATAAATCTTTTTTGTAAGTAAACGTTTATGTGTGTTTGTGTAAATCATATTTTTCGCTCGACCTTTATACGGCGTCCACATCATTGTAAGCGACGAAACTTTACATCGGCGTGGGTCGCGAATGAAAATTGCGAAGTAATGTTTGCTTGAGCTAACGGCGTCGGTAGCTAACACAAAAGCGAAAGAAGTTTTGTAGTCAACGAATAAATCGAGTTCGATCTCGATAAATACCCAACGAAACACAACAAAACTTATACCAAATTAAACCTTAAATTAGAGAGAAAACGACTATTGATGTTTCTGTGATGCGAATTGAGTAGCGCGAAAGAAATAACCCAGTTCGCTACTTATCATAACCGAGTTCGCTACCTGTACCTGGTTGCAAAATGAAAGACTTGTGTAGGAGAAGTTGTGGGACCATTCACACGGCACAACTTTGTCAGTACCGTTGTGTCGCATTATATAAACGCCGAGACGCGCGACAACCTACCGCTGGATGTTGTAGGTTGTTGTGGGATTTATTTGTCGGCTTAACGTAGTATGCAAACGTAACGACCAATCGTAGAAATACAACATAGAAGTTTCTAGAACGTCAATATGTCATTTGTATTTTTTGATGTTAGTAAAGTTAAACTTAGGTAGCGAACTCGGTTATGATAAGTAGCGAACTGGGTTATGCGGTAACGAACATGTAGCGAACTCGAACGTAGCGAACTCGACAAGTAGCGAAACCGGCGTAAACCTATGTTGTAATGTTGACCGGGGTTTCTTTATGTGCAGTTTCTCTCATGACAGTAACAGCCATTACTTTGGATCGATTTCTGGCTCTTCACTATCACATGAGATATGTTACTTTAGTGACTGAATCCCGTGTTAAATATACTTTAATACTTATATGGTTAATAAGCTTCCATTTATCAGGGTTTGCCTTTTGGAACGAACGTGTACATAAGTTTGTTTTGGCCATCGTTACTATTACTTGCCTTTTAATTTGTATGGCTTCTTATATCAGAATTTATTGTTTTATTCGTCGACATCAGTTACAAATTCACGCTCAACAACAGGCAGTGCAAAGTTCCGACGCTGGAAACAACTTAAACTTAACGCGATTGAAAAGAAGCGCAATGAACACTTTTGTCTTCTTTATAGTTTTGATTATATGTTATCTTCCAGTATATGTTATTTTGACTCTTTATGGACTCTCCATAAAGGACGGGCAAAGCAAATAGCAATTTGCTATCACAGAAGTATTCATGAATTCGTCCATCAATCCATTTTGTATTGCTGGCGTCTTCGCGAGCTCCGCACGGCATTTGTTAAGACAGCAAGGCAGATGTTATGTAAACAAACAGAAGAAAACTAGACAAAATTCTTCCTAAACGAAAAGCAGTATAAAATGTTTACTGTGAGAAAGCATTCTCCGTTTTTGTTGAGAGTGTGTTTGTGTTGTAATCCATATTTGTTATAGGGACTGATAAATAAACGAGACATAAACGACATTTCCAGGACCTTGTGATTTTTAATCCATGTATCCTTAAATTTCTCTCGTTGTGCTAGAAGATAAATAGTAGTAAATATGAGGCATCCCAAAAAAGGTTATTTAAATGACCTTATTTCCCGTCCCTATTGCATGAGTTGAATCTTACTAAAATAAAAAACCAAAAGAATACCTTCCTCTGTACAAGCAATATTTTCTCTTCAATAAGTTATCGAGAATTAAACAAACATATCAAACACGAAAGACCGTCTTCTATCACATTTAAGGATAAATTTACCGTAGTCTATTGTGAATCCGTGAATTTGATTGGCTATATTACCGTTTTCTATCTGGTGAGTGAAAAGAGTTACGCATCAGTACACATCACGCATCACGTTTGAACCTGATGTAACATAATAAAACAGTTCTTTTCTACACGTTACTTGACATTTTTTCCTTTTTATGCAATCAGACTACGGTAAATTTATACTAAAACAATTAGAATACTCACCCTCGTTTTCTACGAGCGATAGTCAACTCGGCACTATCTGCTTCTAGAAAACTCTGGCTCGTAGTCTAATAGCCCTTTTCACGGTTAGTTTTTCTCATTTGCATTACAATGTAATCCAACGTGGATGCGAGGCAATTTCGGGCTAAAACTGCAAAACAGCCCGAAATTGCCTCGCATACATGCTAAATTTTATTGTAATGCAAATGAGCAAAGGTAACCGTGAAAAGGGCTATTGTTAATTAAAACACCTTGAGGAGACTGGAGGAGAGTTAAAAAACGACACTCGCAGCGGCGTGTGTTTGTCAAGTTCGACGAACTTCAGTTCGAAGACGTTTCCCCGTCTTCTGCCTGATTACGAATTTTTATTAATTTAAGCTTGAGAGTGTTCTGAAAGTGGACTGATATATATGGCTGATCGACTTTCAGGGGTGACCATTAGCTATACCGTGTTTCAGTGATGATGGGCATGAGGTATTCTCTATGTGGATTTTTTTTGACAATAACAGCCATCACTGTGGATCGATTTCTGTCTCTTTACTATCACATGAGATATGCCACTTTAGTAACTGAATCCTATGTTAATTGCACTTAAATAACTATATGGTTGATTTAGCTTGCTTGGTTCCGAGTGAGACTTTTGGAGCGAGCGGTTACAAAGCTTTATTGCAGGCGCTGTTGTTTATCATTTATAGTCTTAAGAGTCCTTGTATATTAACCCAAGAAGAATCATTTGATTACTTGATAATAATATACCTGCAATTTAAATTCGACTTTTTATTCTGTTTGGGATTAATCGACGTGCTCTCAGCCAATCACTTTGCTGAATTTTTGCATGCATATTAATACACCATGAACAGGTGTTGCTATTTTGTAAAAAATGCATTATTCATGACACCTTTCAAGGAAGAAATTAATTGGAAATCAACAAGACATAAACGACATCTGAGGTCGCGTTTGAAGTTCGATCGATTTAAGTTTACAATTTAATTGTAACTTTTCGCACTCAAGTTTAAGTTTCTGCTCTTAATTTCAACTTCTGCACTTAATGCATGAGGCAGCGTGGTCGAGTGGTTAGAGCGTCGGATTTGAAATCCGTAGGTCGCGGGTTCAAATCCCGTTCTGACCGCTAGCTGATGTTGTTCTCGGAAGCCCCGAGTTCAACTTCTTGGCCACGTTTGTAAATAGCCAACTGGTTTGCCTCCCGCCTGTTGGGATTGTTAACCTAGTTATGTTTATTTGAATATTAATTTGTTATTGTTTGTTTTCATTGGTCCTGAAAAGCCCCGATGGGGAGTGGCCAATTAAGTATACATTACATTAATTACATCTTTCCGCACTTCAGTTGATTTCAACTTTCTGCCCTTACTTTCAAGCTTTTGATCTAAATAATTCCTTTGCACGACATGGTCACATGGTACAAAATCCCACATACAGGGACGCATGAAAAATCAACTCGCACCAGCCCACCTTGACCTGCCTTTGTTTTGGAAGTGCCACTGTGGAGCTTGCGTCACAGCATTTGTGATATTGTACCATAAGACCGGATCGAGCAAATGGCCTATTTAAATTTTCTGCACTGTTTGGGATAAATTGACATGCTCTGAGCCAATCAGCATTCTGAGAATTTTCATTTATATTTTTATGCCATAAACAGATGTAGCTATTTCAAAAAAAATGAATTGTTGATGAACACCTTTCACGAAAAACGTCACAAGAAGAAGTTAATTAAGAATCTCTGGATATTTAAGAGAGTGCAATAAGCTGTGTTGCTCTCAAGTTGCTGGGTGTTTCCACTGTTCTTCAGCTTTATGTGCTAAAAAAGAATTATTTGGTCAGTTCTGGGGTAAAAACAAATGGTTTCACAAAGAAGTGTTCCCATTTAGTTAAAAGATGATAATGAACAATATCACAAAACACAACAATGGATCGGCAGACTATCACTCAGACAATGAAGACAATTCTACTCCTGAAACTATCATCATTATAAACTGTGTTCTTAACGCTCCACTGATGCTTATATCCATTCTGGGCAACGCTTTGGTATTGGCCGCCATAATAAGAACGCCTTCCGTTCGCTCAACGCCGCACATGATTATGCTCTGCAGTCTCGCTGTTTCAGATTTTCTTGTTGGTCTTATTGCTCAACCGATTTATATTGCTAAACAACTTACGAACGACCGTATTGTTGGTTATGTTGTACTGTTGACCGCGCCATCTTTATGTGTAATTTCTCTCATGACAATAACTGCCATCGCTGTGGATCGATTTCTGGCTCTTCACTATCACCTGAGATATGTTACTTTAGTGACTGAATCCCGTGTTAAGTATACTTTAATAATGATATGGTTGATAAACTTTCTTTCATCGGGGCTTAGCTTTAGGCACCCACGTGAACAACACTTTGTTGTAACCATTGTTACTATCATTTCCCTTTTAATTTGTATGGCTTCTTATATCAGAATTTATTGTTTTATTCGTCGACATCAGTTAGAAATTTACGCTCAAAAACAGGCAGTGCAAAGTTCTGACGGTGGAAACAACTTAAACTTAACGCGATTGAAAAGAAGCGTAATGAACACTTTTGTCTTCTTTATAGTTTTGATTATATGTTATCTTCCAAAGTATGTAGTATCTCTTTATCGACTGTCCATAAAGGACTGGCAAAGCGAATGGGAATTTGCTATTACAGCAGTATTCATGAATTCGTCCATTAATCCATTTTTGTATTGCTGGCGTCTTCACGAGCTTCGCGTGGCAGTTGTAAAGACAGCAAGGCAGATGTTATGTAAACAAACAGAAGAAAACTAGACAGAATTCTTGCTGAACGAAAAGCATTATAAAATGTTAACTGTGAGAAAGCATTTTACGTTTTGCTCTAAGTAGAGTTTGCTTGCTTTGTAGTCCATATTGTTATAGAGAATTATAAATAAACGAGATATAAACGACATTTGCAGGTTCTTGTGATGTTAGATCCAGGTGTTCTGAAATTGCTCTCGTTGTGCCAGAAGATTAAGCTCATTTAAATGATAGGATAGATGACTCATTTCGCGTCTCTATTGCCTGAGTTGAATTTTACTGAAATGAAAACCAAAAGGAAACTTTTCTCTGTAATATTTCACTTCCATTTACAAGCGATATTTACCCTTCAATAAGTTATCGATAATTGGAACTACATCAAACACGAAAAACCGTCTTCTACTACATTTTAAAACATCAATAGGAGAGCAGAGGAGAGTTAAAAAACGACACGCGTCGCGGCGTGTGTTTGTTAAGTTCTACGAACTTCAATTCGAAAGACGATTCTCCGTCTTCCGCCTCATTATCAATTTTTATTGTTTTAAGCTTGACAAGGTTCCGAAGGTGGACGGGTATATATTGCTGATCGACTTTTGAGAGACCATTAACTATACCGTGTTTCAGTGATGATGAGGTATTCTCTCTGTGCAGTTTCTCTTTTTGACAATAACATGCAGCCATCACTGTGGATGGATTTCTAGCTCTTCACTATCACATGAGATATGCTACTTTAGTAACTGAATCCTGTCTTAATTATACTTAAATAACGATATGGTTGATTAAGCTTGCTTGGTTCAGCGTCTGACTTTTGGAGCGAGCGTTTATATAGCTTTATTGTAGGCGCTGTTACTTAACATTTATAGTCTTAAGAATTCTTATTCGTTTACCCGAGAAGAATCATTTGATTACTTAGTCATAATATACATGTACGTGCAACTCAAATTCAGCTTTCTATTCTGTTTGGGATGATTGACGTGCTTTCAGCCAATCAGTTTTCTTAAATTTTTGCATGCATATTAATACGCCATAAACAGGTGTTGCAATTTTGGAAAAAATGAATTATTGATGGGAGCTTGCAAGAAAAACGTCACGAGAAGAAATTAATTGGAAATCAACAAAACATAGACGACATCTGAGGTCGCCTTTGAAGTTAGATCAATTTAAGTTTGCAATTTAATTGTTAATTTCAACTTCTGCACTCAATTTCATCTTTCTACACTTCAGTTAATTTCAACTTTCTGCCCTTACTTTTAACTTTTTGATCTAAATAGGCCCTTTGCACGACCCGGTCACATGGCACAAAATCACACATGCTGGGACGCATGACAAAGCAAACTCGTACCAGTCCACCTTGACCTACCTTTGTTTTGGAAGTGCCACTGTGGAACTTGCGGCCCAGCCTGTGTGATTTTGTACCACAAGACCGGATCGTGCAAATGGCCCATTTAAAACTTTCTGAACTGTTTGGGAATAATTGACGTGCTCTGATCCAGTCAGCATTCTGAATTTTTTTCATATATAATTTTTTGCCATAAACAGATGTTGCTATCTCGGCCAAAAAATTAATTGTTGATGAACACCTTTCAAGAAAAACGTCTTGAGGAGAAGTTAATTAAGAATCTCTGGATATTTAAGAGAGTGCAATAAACTGTGTTGCTGTAAAGGTGCTGGGCATTTCCACTGTTCTTCAGCTTTATGTGCTAAAGAAGAATTATTTGGTCAGTTCTGGTGTAAAAAGAAACATGTTTCATAACGAGGTGTTCCCAGTTAGTTAAAAGATGATAATGATGAACAATACCAACAAACACAACAATGGATCGGCAGATCATCTTTTAGACGACGAAGACAACTCTACTCCTGACACCATTATCATCACAAACTGTGTTCTCAACGCTCCACTGATGCTCATATCCATTCTGTCAAACGCTTTGGTATTGGCCGCCATAATAAGAACGCCTTCCATTCGCTCAACGCCGCATATGATTATGCTCTGCAGTCTCGCTGTTTCAGATTTTCTTGTTGGTCTCATTGGTCAACCGCTTTATATTGCTGAACAACTTACGAACGACCCTTACGTACACCAGGTTTCAGTGATGATAGGGTATTCTTTATGTGGAATTTCTCTCTGCACAATAACAGCCATCACTGTGGATCGATTTCTGGCTCTTCACTATCACATGAGATATGTTACTTTAGTGACTGAATCCCGTGTTAAATATACTTTAATAATGATATGGTTGATAAACTTCCTTTTTTCAGGGTTTGCCTTTTGGGACGAACGTGTACATAGATTTGTTGAGGCCATTGGTACTATCATTTGCCTTTTAATTTGTATGGCTTCTTTTATCAGAATTTATTGTTTTATTCGTCGACATCAGTTACAAATTCACGTTCAACAACAGGCAGTGCAAAGTTTTGACGCTGGAAACAACTTAACCTTAACGCGATTGAAAAGAAGCGCAATGAACACTTTTGTCTTCTTTATAGTTTTGACTATATGTTATTTTCCATTGTATGTATTATTGACTCTTTATGGACTCTCCATAAAGGACAAGCAAAGCGAATGGCAATTTGCTTTTTCAGCAGTATTCATGAATTCGTCCATCAATCCATTTCTGTATTGCTGGCGTGTTCGCGAGCTTCGCACGGTAGTTGTAAAGACAGCAAAGCAGATGTTATGTAAACTAACGGAAGAAAACTAGACAAAATTCTTTTTGAACGAAAAGCAGTATAAATTTTTTACTGCGAGAAAGCATTCTCCGTTTTTTCTCGAGAGTTTATTTGCTTTGTAGCTCATATTGTTACAGGGAATTTAAATAAACGAGACATAAACGACATTTGCAGGACCTTGTGATGTTAACTCCAGGGCTGGGTTGTTCAAAGCCCGATTAAGCTAACCCAAGATCAGCCAGAATTTTAATTTCACGGTTGTAACTTTTCGGTGAGGTTTTCTGTTTATATTGTTTGGCGTTCTGTCATGGGCTTCAATAATCCCAACTTACACGAGTTTTAAGAAGTGAAAAACATTTTTATAAAAGAAAACTTAATTCATCGGTTAACTTTTAATCCTGTGTTAGCGTTAATCGGCTTTCGAACAACCCGGCCCAGGTGTCTTGAAATTTTTCTCGTTTTGCTAGGAGATTAATAGTAGGAAATATGGGCATCCCTAAAAAGGCTTTTTTAAATGATAAGATAGATTACGCATTTTTTCTTTTCTATTACATGAGTTGAATTTTACTGAGATAAAAACAAAAGAAAACATTTCAATGTAGTATTTTAATTCCATTTACAAGCGATATTTACCCTTCAATAAGTTATCGAGAATTGGAACAAGTATATCAAACACGAAAGACCGTCTTCTACCACATTTTAAAACACCAAGAGGAAACTGGAGGAGAGTTAAAAACGACACGCATAGCGGCGTGTGTTTGTCAAGTTCGACAAACTTCAGTTCGAAGACGTTTGTCCGTCTTCTGCCTCATTATGAATTTTTTATTTATTTAGGCTTGACAGGGTTCTGAAGGTGGACTGGTAGATATTGCTGATCGAGTTTTGGGAGATTATTATCTATACTGTGTTTCAGTGATGATGAGGTATTCTCTATGTGAAGTTTCTTTTTTTGACAATAATAGTCATTCCTGTGAATCGATTTTGTGGCTCTTTACTATCACATGAAATATGCTTCTTTAGTAACTAAATCCTGTGTTTATTTTACTTAAATAACTATATGGTTGATTTAGTTTGCTTCGTTCAGCGTCTGACTTTTAGAGCGAGCGATTACCTAGCTTTATTGTGAGCGCTGTTACTTATAATTTATAGTCTTAAGAATTCTTATTCATTTACCCGAGAAGAATCATTTGATTACTTAATAATAATATACGTGCAATTTAAATTCAACTTTCTATTCTGTTTGGGATTAATTAACGTGCTCTCAGCCAATCATTTTTCTGAATTTTTGGATGCATTTTACTACGCCATAAACAGGTGTTGCTACTATAAAAAAAAAAAAAAAAATTGATGATAGCTTTCAAGAAAAACGTCAAGAGAAGAAATTAATTGGTAATCAACAAAACATAAACGACGTCTGAGGTCGCGTTTGAAGTTAGATCAATTTAAGTTTGCAATTTAATTGTCACTTTTCGCACTCAAGTTAAGGTTTCTGCTCTTAATTTCAACTTCTGCACTTAATTTCATCTTTCTGCACTTCAGTCAATTTAAACTTTCTGCCCTTTATTTCAACTTTTTGAACTAAACGCCCTTTGCACGACACGGTCACATGGTACAAAAACGCACGACAAAGCAAATCGTACCAGTCCACCTTGACGTGCCTTTGTTTTGGAAGTGCCACTGTGGAACTTGCGTCCCAGCCTGTGTGATTTTGTACCACAAGACCGGATCGTGCAAATGGCCCATTTAAAACTTTCTGAACTGTTTGGGAATAATTGACGTGCTCTGACCCAGTCAGCATTCTGAATTTTTTTCATATATAATTTTTTGCCATAAACAGATGTTGCTATTTCGACAAAAAAAATTAATTGTTGATGAACACCTTTCACGAAAAACGTCTCGAGAAGAAGTTAATTAAGAATCTCTGGATATTTAAGAGAGTGCAATAAACTGTGTTGCTGTCAAGTTGCCGGGCGATTCCACTGTTCTTCAGCTTTATGTGCTAAAGAAGAATTATTTGGTCAGTTCTGGGGTAAAAACAAACGGTTTCACAACGAGGTGTTCCCATTATAAATTCTTTTGCCAGTATTAAAATTAGCCTTACTGACCTCATTTTGAAGTTGATAATTCAAAAGAAATTTTACTCTGAAACGAGGTTAGTAAGGCTAATTTAAATCAATACAAAATAATTTTAAATTGGCAGCCATTTATGAAAGAGGTCTATAAACAATATCAACAAACACAACGATGGATCGGAACACCATCATTCAGACAATGAAGACAACTCTACTCCTGAAACTATTATCATCATAAACTGTGTTCTTAACGCTCCGCTGATGCTCAGATCCATTCTGGGCAACGCTTTGGTATTGGCCGCTATAATAAGAACGCTTTCTATTCGCTCAACGCCGCACATGATTATGTTCTGCAGTCTCGCTGTTTCAGATTTTCTTGTTGGTCTCATTGCCCAACCGATTTATATTGCTCTACAGCTTACGGAAGACCGTTACGTACACAAAGTTTCAGTGATGATAGGGTATTCTTTATGTGGAATTTCTCTCTTTACAATAACTGCCCTCGCTGTGGACCGATTTCTGGCTCTTTACTATCACATGGGATAAGTTACTTTAGTGACTGAATCCAGTGTTAAATATACTTTAATAATTATATGGTTGCTTAGCTTCATGTTATCATTGATTACCTTTTGGGACGCTCGAGTCCGCTGGTTTACTGTAGGTTCTGTTATTATTATTTGTCTTATAATTTCCACATTTT
Source organism: Platygyra sinensis (assembly GCA_019787425.1). Taxonomy (NCBI): domain Eukaryota; kingdom Metazoa; phylum Cnidaria; class Anthozoa; order Scleractinia; family Merulinidae; genus Platygyra; species Platygyra sinensis. The sequence continues at coordinate 49 of JAHPZR010003698.1, read as the reverse complement.
CTTACATCAGAATTTATCGCGTTGTTCGTCGACATCAATTGCACATCAA
>JAHPZR010003696.1:42500-48402 GCA_019787425.1 Platygyra sinensis | reverse complement strand
AAGGTCAATTCACTCAAACCAATTTCTTTACAAACAAAATTTGAATCCAAAACTCTCCTTTCCTCTGCGAAAACTTTACTTACCAACAAAATTTACGCTATGACCTGAAACCTGTTAGCGTTTCCACCAAAAGACTGCGCTTTGCTGCATGTCGATTTTCTTTCGTTTTAAGATGAAATAACCACGTTAACGCGATGCGTTTCTGATGTTTCTTTTCAAAATCGGTTTGAAGCGGGAAATCAACTTAATGCAGGTGTGCTCAGCCAATCAGCATCAAATAATCATGCCCTCGTGATTACCAAAAGTGCCCTCCTGATTAAGAATAAAATGCCCTCCATCTCAGCCAATCAGCAATCAGTAATTTTTCCCCGTATGTGATAAAGACAGGAGAACATAATTGTCATATCTGGTTAGTCGGTTAAACAGGCTCCAGCTTTGTCCGGTATTGGAGCCATTATTAAGTTGTTCTTATCACGTCAGTAAAAAAAAAATCTATACTTACCGCCAATCTTTGCCCAGTCAGATTTGTATATACCAAGCAAGCCAAACCCGTTAAGTTGCCAAAAGCCTCTGTGATCCACAGACGAACTGTTACAAACTAAACGGCCAACCACAGGGAAATAGGCAATTCGTCCTTCAACGATATTCTGAGAAATAAAAAGAAACAAATATTTTGTACAAGATTGAGCTTGTAGTAATCATAAAACGAGTTCGAGTCAAAGTTCATAGGGAGCCTAGAGAACACTAGCACCGATTGCACCATCTGACTGACACATTACAGTAAACGAGCAAACCCATACAGAGTATATCTTATCACTGTAGTTAGCGCTTTTCGAAGGATCTTTGTACCCCAACCTCTAATAAGTCTGCTCTTCTGAGCGAGATATCGAAAATTGATTACAAAAATATATATTTTTTTACAGCTAATTAGTAGCACCTTATATCTTCGTCGTCAGCATGGCTACAAGCCTCTTTTAATCCTACCCTTATCCCCTGGCAGTTGTTCAATACACTGTAGATACGGTCAGATACGATTTTAGTTGACTTGCTGAGGTCAGCATTCACTGCGAGGAGACTGGTGGAGTGCGAATGTTCTTGCAGGCGCCTCCTCCTTCTCCATACCATGTAAACCCATGCACATACAGAGACTAGGAACTTCTATACACAAGAAAAATGCTTCTTCTACACAGAAAACATCGAACACGCCCTGTCTTAGTTCAGTTCATCACTCCATTAAAAACTACAAACAATCCCCAACCAGATCATGGAACACCGCGCCATACTTAAGAAAGTGTGAGATGAGCAGGAGACACAGGAGAAAAACTTGACACTAGAGAGGCAACTCCTAGTTCCCCTTTCTCCGGCTCTCTCTTTGTATGGCGGGCCGTGCTTTCTCGCCCCCTTAAGCCACTTATTCTAAGTAATCCTTCGCATTGCTAATATAAGAGAAACTAGGGACTAACTTGTAAGCTTCCCTGTTAGTTAAACTCCAGGCTCATTATTTGTACTTTCTTAATATATGTGTGTATAAGTTATTTATCAATTGTGTTGAAGTACAAGAATAAGAAGTTGTTGTTGTTGTTGTTGTCGTAGAATCTTACGGAGGCTACTTATAGCTTGATTGCCTTTTTACTTTACGTTACCTTTCTGACGCTGTTCATAATGTCTACAGGCACGTCAATGCGAAGATCATACAGAAACAGTATATCATGCTCGCTTGGAACACGCGCGACAGCCTCGTTTAGCGCGAGTGTCTTGTAAAATTTACCCTTCAAGCTAACAATGGTGTGTCTGCTACGGAACAGAGAAGTGTTAAAAGCTTCGGCGATATCGATATCTTGACTTTCAAAGTCGGCAACAACGACGTGGAAGTTCGTATCACCGGTTAATAAGCTGGCAACAGTGAGTTCGTTGATGAAATGATAGACCCATCGTCCTTGGTCTTTGACAGGAAGTATGAAGTACACCATGGCTTTGCTGTTCCAGTTGATTCCTTCTGGAAAACACAACTTGTCACTTCCCTTCTTCTGATAGACGTGTTCTGACATGCGAAATGATTTCATGGTGTGATTTAAACTAAGTTCAAAGTCTACAGAGTAGCGATCGCCATAGACTGGATCCGACTTTTGCGTAACTTTGTAGATGCTCTTTAGAAAAAATTCCCTGAGGGGGGAAGGAGGCAAATCAATCAATCAATATATCAATCAATCAATCAATCAATCAATCAATCAATCAATCAATCAATCAATTTTGCGATCATAGCCAGTTGGTCCGTCAGTCACTAAGGCAGTCAGACGGTCGGTCGGTCGGTCAAGTCGGTCGGTCAGTTGGTCGGTCAGTCAATCAGTCAATCAGTCAGTCAGTCAGTCGGTCAGTCAGTCAGTCGGTCAGTCAGTCAGTCAGTCAGTCGGTCAGTCGGTCAGTCAGTCAGTCGGTCAGTCGGTCAGTCGGTCGGTCGGTCGGTCGGTCGGTCAGTCAGTCAGTCGGTCAGTCGGTCAGTCGGTCAGTCGGTCAGTCGGTCAGTCGGTCAGTCGGTCAGTCGGTCAGTCGGTCAGTCGGTCAGTCGGTCAGTCGGTCAGTCGGTCAGTCGGTCAGTCGGTCAGTCGGTCAGTCGGTCAGTCGGTCGGTCGGTCGGTCGGTCGGTCGGTCGGTCGGTCGGTCGGTCGGTCGGTCGGTCGGTCGGTCGGGTCGGTCGGTCGGTCGGTCGGTCAGTCGGTCAGTCAAACCGCAAGCAAGTAAAGTAAAGCCTGTGGTTCAAAGCTCTCGACGCTAATCTCAATTTTCTATGACATGAAGCGGCTAGGAGCATTGCTGCTCCCCCTGGATGGGATGCTAGTCCATCGCAGGTTATCCCCCAGCATTCTGTAAGGTTGACCCAACAATTTACGGCTAAGCATTTACATCCCTGGTGGAGATGGGAGGCACTGAGAGAGGACACTGTCTTGCACAAAGACCAGGGAAAAGGCCGCTCACAGTCCGAATACACTGCTAAATGTGAATACTTACTTGTCCGTTTTCTCGCAAAGGGAAGCGATCATCTTTTCCACCACCGATTGCACTATTTCTCTATCAGCTGCTCTGTTACTCCAGGACCACACATTTCCTTTGCTTCCCATAAATGTATCATCTTAGTTCTGGGAACACGTTGGGTAGAGAAACTAGGGAACGCCCATTGTCTTTGTCTAGTTTATCTTTAGGTATAAAGCTAGACTTGTACTTGCATTGTGGAAGATAACTACTACTGTTTGTGAACGACTTCGATATAATATCGACCTCCGTTGCGAAGCTGTATATCCCCCGAAATTTGATTAGGGTATTTATTGAGCTCGTTCTTTTTCGTCCAACCTGTAGCGTCCTCGACAAACACACTGGCAATTAGCTGTTCTCATCGGGATTTTCGCTTGGACTAAGCCACAACTCTGATGAATCATCGGAGGCTATTCCAAAGCGATATGATCCACTCCTCGCTGGGGTTAGGTAACCAGCTATCGTTTGTCCGTATTCTGTTTTGCTGTCTTCAATTTGAAACTCGGAAATATCATGAATTATTTGTTGGCTTGGGTAACTAGGATAAAATGGAGAATCTCTAAGGACGTTCACATCGCCGCCGCACAAATTGCTCCAGATGAAAATTGTTAATCGACCTTTTTCTCCTTTTTCATATGTATCCGTTGACTTTTGTTCTTCGTCTGAGAAATTTTCACCAGATTCAGTTGTGAATAAAACAGAGGCAAGATAGAAAAATAAACTACAGGACAGTACTATTACGAGAAGCTTGAGCAGTCTTGCGAGTTTTCGGGAACGTACAGACAACCAAAACGAGCCATTGCGAAGGTAAAAGCGATACACAGGCGCCAAAATCATTCTTGGAAACATCTTGTATTTCAAACAGAGTGAAGAAGGGCGTTGGAATCCGGCTTTACCTTTACTGACACCTTTGAATACTCCTTTACAACTCAATAATTGCGGACAGTTTGGCTGTGCAGGCGAAAAGCTCTTACAGTAGTCGGACCCAAGCGAAGTGTCGAGAAGTGCATTCATACAAAGATAATCAGACGCTATAAAAATTGGTTTTGTCGCAATTCTATGCAAATTGAACCATCAAAGTTTTCTACAGGCGTTCTTACAGTCACCTGTATAGTAACCTGGTAGCGTCAACATTTAATTGATCAGTTTTATTCAAACAAACGAGGATAACTTGTGCATTGTATACAGCATTAATTGCAAAGTTTTTAACCTGAGAAACATACTAAAAATACTGAGTGATCAATAATTAGTTAAAACAGTCGATTAATCAGGTTAAACAGTCAATTATTAATTATTATTAAAGTCTTTCTTCAGTATTTCAACATAAACATCAAACAATCGGCATTTAAATTCAAACTTGTTAATCTATGGAAACGTTTATCAATCTCGGGTTTCCAAATATACAACTCAAACTTGTCGAACATTCGGTATTCGATGTATACTATGTACTTATTGACTGAGTGTGATTGCCGGACGGGAAAATATTTGGCTCACTCAAGCAATAAGCTCCTTGTCCACCTCTGCCCGGCCTGACATCACTCGGTCAAAGCGGCATTTTGTCATATGACCACTTTTTTTTTCATTTTCATTTTTTTTTTGGTGGAAAGAGGCCGCGCCGAGGCCGTACACATTTCTAGTAGGGCCGTACGCATTTCTCGTAGGGCCGTACGCGTTTTTCCGGCGCTATCACTTCGACGCGTAGAGTCCTTATACGGGACCTTTTTTCAAGGAAATTGCTCGTGGGGCCGTACGTGTCATATGATAAATAGATGTTATTGGCCGGCTGGGAGGTCCGTATAGGGAAAAACTGCGGCCGAGGGCACCTTTTTCCAGCCCGAGGTCACAGTTTTTCCCTATACGGACCGACTCTAAGCCGGCCAATAACATTTTTATCTTTTTCTTCCTGTAGTAATCAGCTTACGCGCCGTCTGTAAACCGTTCTCAAAAAATCTAAAGAGTGAACGAACCAGTAAATCAGATACTAGACGAAGAAAGATGTATCAAAAAACAGATTTGTTTCGAATTACTTTATGTTAGCTGCATTTAGTTCACCAGTTAAGGTCTTCAAAATTGCCTGTTTTCCCGGTGTGAAATTTCGTAAGTTTGAAGTTGTATTACAAAAACAATTTTTGTCGATCATTGCGAACTGAATCATTCGACTGAATTAGACTTTTCTACCTGAAATCAAGTAGCAGATAGCGAGGAAATTCGTCAAGTGGACTCCACAAAAAATTCTCTCAAATATAGCAACGATCAGAGAGGGAAACTTGACTGAAATTGACTCAGTTTTTACTGAAAATTGTCAGGACACGGATAGGGACACACAATGACAGGATTACGCGCCATTACAGCGCCGAGCAACAAACAGCCAAACAAACTCTCACAACTTCGAAAAACTCAATTGAATTTACTTACAGTGACTTTCTTTGCCATCTAAAGGTGAATAGAGATAAACTTGCGTTGATTAGTCGTCTATGGAAGTGTAAAAAGGGCGAAAGATTGACGATGACCGCTAATTCGTTCACGAAAATTGATTAACTCGATGGATTCCGCCCGCTGTAGCGGTCCGGATGAGAAAATTCCCCCCGCTCCTGGGACCAATCAGATTGCAGGATTTGATGAATTCCGCCAGCTCAGGTGCTAAAAAAAGGATTATAACCTCTTACTAACCGACCGCGAGGGCCGTACTGGGGAATTTTCTTACGGACGTCGCTGCCCACGGTCCGTACCAAAATGACCGAGGGCCAGTATTCCCCAGTACGGCTCGAGCTAGCTAGGTTAGTAAGTAGTTTATTATATGGCAACTCGTGCCATGCTTGCTTGTTTTCTGTTAAAAACGCACTTCCGGTCACCTGAATTCAAAGTGCTTCCGACG
>JAHPZR010003696.1:30000-37500 GCA_019787425.1 Platygyra sinensis | reverse complement strand
GTACCCCCCCCCCGGGTGTTCTTCTTCGATGATTGTAGAAATCGCTTATCTGTGACACTTTCCGCCGATGCACAGACAACGTCTAATTTGCCCCCTTCGATGTCTTCCAAACAAACTAGCTTCTGAGCTAAATATCAGGCAGTAAATTTCATGGCCTCGACTTCAACAATCAGGTCGCTAACAATTCTGAAAAGAGGCGTTATTACTAACATCGGCTAACCGATGATGAATTAGTCCGAAACGATCTCTAGATTTATCCGCCTGGTTGAATATAAATGTAAGAAGACCTTAACGGTTTCGAATGACAGGTCGCTGACCAATCAGAAGGATGAAGTTAGGTAATTCATTAAATCTGACCAATTAGGATTTTTACGTTCGTCAGGCTGGTGGACGTAAAAAAGAAAGAAAACAATAGCGTCCTTGCATGCCGTTCCTTCTCCCTCCGATCCCGCGCTCATTTTGACTTTCCTCACTCCCTTTCTACGGCCTGCAACACAGGCTAATATTTATGCCGACGAAACAACGATTAGCTACTCCATCCATTATACGGCGGCACCGAATGACATCCGGTTTCAGTTTCTACATCAGACGTTTCCAGATCTTCAGAATGATTCGCTTGGTGAATATTTGTTTTTCTCGACCATGTTGTGTTAGCTTTGTAAAATATCGATCTTTTAGGTACTTTCTTTGCGAAGAATGAGAAGATTTTTAATTTGACGGCTTTCGAAAAGAAAACTACACAGCTTATGACCGTTTCCATGGAAATGGTCCTTATGACGAGATCCTGACCAAGAAAGAATCAATCAGAACGCTCGGATTTACCTCAAGACTACCTTGCCATATAAGCTGTTTGTATAAAAAAATCATTTATTGCAGTAGATATATCTAGCAACCTTTGTGGCATTTCAGGTGTAAAAGTATGGGATCCCTAATAAAAGGGTTCTCCAAATCTCCACTGAAACAGTGGGTATTATGTCTAGGGGTGGATGTATGTACAGGAATTGTTGTAAGCAGAAAATTGAAAATAACAAGAAATAAAATTTAGTCAAAAATTGTCAGGTGTTAAAGAAAACACTAACGTTGAGAGACCAACAAACTGCAAAGCAGCCACGTCAACCACAAGGCAGTGCAACAATAATGATAATAATAATAATAAAAAGGAGAGATTAGCATGGAGTGGTTAAAAAAGAAAGGGGGAGGTTAAAATTAGTAATTAAAGTTAGTGATTAAATTTGGGATGAGGGAAATAAAAAGGAAAATTGTCCAAATTGACTTAGAATTTTTGATGTGTATATGTTTGAAACCCAAAATTGTACCCAAGGGATATCAATTTGAAACATAAAAATTACAATTAAAATACAGAGACCCAAAGATGTAAGTTTAAATGATTTAATGTGATGAAAACATTGCATAAAAATTACAAATAGAATTTAAAAACTTAATACCCTCTTGTTGTTGAAAAGAAAAAACATTTTTACAGTATTTTTCGTTCTGTAAAAAATATGATCTATATGAATCTAAATTTACAGATTATTGGTATCTTTGCTCTCAAAATATGGGATCTATATTATTCAAAACTTATAGATTATTGGTATTTCTGAATTCTCCATTGAGAAATAGCCAAGTGGCATGATGAACATTATAATAGAACCAAATATTAGCTTTAGAGTCCAAGTTGTCATTAATAAAGTTTATTTGTCTTGCTCTCTTGGTTCCTTTTTGTAGTGTGGTCCAATGTTGAGATGTAAGAATCCATTCTGTTATCAGATGCTTTGAACAGCCATTACCCAGGAAAAATAGCATCAGCTTAAATGTGTCGGTATCTCCAATGGGTTTCTTCCAAAATAATTGTTGGATGTCTTGTGGCCAGGTGGATAATGGGTAAAAAGCATTCATTTAACAGAGTAAGTAAATTCCTTCTTTTTTGGATTAATCTTGGCCTTGGTAGATCTCGTATAGATGAGTTGGAAATTTCAGTAGCAGAAAATTGGTCCATAACCACAGGGAACTGGGTTAAGTAAAAATTTTTTGGTTACAAAATTTACAAGTGAAAAATTTTTACAAAAGAAATTAAATAAGCAGTATGAAACAGATTTGAAAAGGATGTAATAAAAAGAAACCTATATATTGTATATGGGAATTGAAGGATGATGTCATTGAAAGTTCACCTTAAAATTCACATCCTAAGTTGATGGTCAGAAACTATTGACCTAGAAAAGATTTCATAAGAACTGAGTTGTAAAATTGTTATGTGAATTTGTTTTAAGATGAGTTGCGAAATTATTTCTTTTGTAAGGGAAATCACTCTTATACATTCAATTTTGTGCTGTATTCAAATTAAATGCTAGAGATAATTTGCTTTTATTTTATTTGTTTTAATCATATCTAAATGAATTTGAAGCTGAAAAAATTAACATAATAAAAATAATTTGAGGTGGAAAAATTCAAAAAAATACTTTTTTTTAAAAAAAAATTCATAAAATTTTTATATTCAAAATAACTTGAGGTGGAAAAATTCAAAAAACAATTTTCAACATAATTCGAAAAGATACAGGAAAATTACACAAAAATTCTCAAAGAAAATAATAAAAGGGGGTAACTCGTAACCCTGAGCGAGGGACCCTAAATCGGGTACTAGGCTGTTGGGCCAACAGCCACCCGGTCCTGGCAAAAGGGCAGGGGCGGACAAAACCCTGCACAGTCTAAAATTTGAGACTGTGTGCTACCCAAATCGAAAAGCAGCGCCTGAATGACTAATAGATTTTTAATTGAATTATGTATTAGGTAACCACTGAGAGGGTATCGAATTCAAGAGAAGAAATAAGAAAAAGATGTAACATCACCCGGGTGGAAAAAGACAGGAACATCGACACCAAGGCTCACATGGTTGAGAATCTTCAGGGGCAAAGCCCAACCGAGCAGGGGTGTTTCTAGTCCGGTTCCAGACCTTTGCCCGACACCCCGGTGTCGAGTCCGGTGGAAGAGAAAAGGAAAAGATATTGAAGAAGAACTTGTGACTCTCCGTAAAAACGAACTTTGTAGACGAAAAAAATTTTTTTCGTAATGAAAGTTTTAACGAGGCCCGCAAAGGAAAGTGAAAAACCTTTTTTGAATGAAATGTTTCCATTTAAAGCTGAAAAGAAAACAAAACCTGTACCGAAAAGCCGAAAAAAGCTAAAGCGCATTATCCCGCAGGCGGAAACAGCTCCCCTGGGGAATGATAATTAAATAATTAAAGCCCTATTAAAATAAAATAAAATTTTGTGTATCAGTGTAAAAGACAATAAAAAAGGTACTTACGTTCAGAGGAATAAACACTTGATAGGAAAAAACCCTTGAAAGGAAAAAAAAAAACCCGCAAAGGAAACCCTTTGAAGTAACTGAAGACCGTAAAAATAAAATTGTTTCCAGATTGACGCAACGATTGCGCCATACTTGATTGCGTGATTACTAGTGACGTATGAATTGTGGTTTGAAAAGGATTATGGTACAGTCACGAAGGGTTTCATTCAAAGAATGGCGACCCGATGGAAGGATTTAGGCTTCGATGAACAATTTTATTACGGTAAAGGTAATTTATACAATGGGCAAGGGGTAAAACAAAAATTTGTCCTGAAGGAATTGTCAACGTGGAGGGCCGAGAAACAACTCCCGCAACCGGAACCTTCGAAATCGATGGAAAACCGCTGCGCACTGGCCAACCGGTATGTGAGCGAAAGATTTCAAATCAATGATTTATCGTTCTAAAACAAACAAAAGGTTATTAATGAATCTTTATTTAAGAAATATGGCGTAGAAATGATAAAATTGTATCCTAAATCGTAAGCGAAATCTTCGTTGTAGAGTAAACCGGATACAACAAATCCAAGCAAAATTCTCTATTACTATGTACATGTAAGCTTACATAAGGTTAAGCTTAGCATCAATCGAGTTAAATTACAGTACAGTGATGTCATGTACAGAATGTAATGAGAACACAGGAATTGGCGAAAATTGATATTGTACTAAGAAATGGTTGGAAAATTACTATGATCCATACATGGAAAGATTATGTCAATAACAAATTTTGGTCTATTATAGGCACATTCAAACTAAGTGAGTAAACTGGATTGAAAATATTTCATTTAGACATGTTTGTCTTTCATCTTAACCTGAAAAACGTATGAAACAAAGAATATGATGGCATCGGGAATTATAAAAGTGTAGCCAATATAGATAAAAATCAATATTATGTGTTTCATTCATGATATGTCTTAAATCTGGTGATAATAGCGTGATAATGATACAAAAAAAAATTTTTTTAAATTAACTAAATTAAATCTGTAGATGAATTTTGATGGATGGCTAATTTTTGGTGAAGTCTTTTATTGGTAAGGAGTAGTGTGTGAAGTTTTCTGGAATTACAGTATGTCTTTGTAAGGTTTGGTATGTTAGGTGTGTGGTATTTACGTAGAATGTCAATTAGTGACGATTTTGTCGGTCCGTTTGTCTTTGTTGTATAAAGTTTTGTAGTAAACAGTCGGCTTTTGTTTGTCAGTTTGTTTATCTTTAAGACGGCGTCGGTGGGCAGTTAGTGTAAGCCAGGGAAACGAGTGTTCAGAGATCAGTTTGTCAGGATAGTCCAAAGCAATTAGTCGTAGGGAGAACAGTTTGTGTATAAAGTTGTAGTCGTCTGGAGTCGCAGAAAGTCTACTGTATCGTATTTTCTCAGTTTTTATGATACCAGTGAAAATGTGTTGTGGATGATTGGATGAAAAATGTGGATACATGTATTTGTGATGTGGTTTTTGGTATACTTGATAGTGAACTTTGTGATTCATGATGATGAAGTGGTTGCATGATAAAATGAGGTCCAGGTAATGTGTTGTGTTGTGATTGGAGGTGAAGGTGATGGGTATTTGTGAAGGGTACGAGCTGCAAAGGTTAGTAATGATGCTAGATAGGTCAGCTTTATTAGTAAGCATAAAACCATCATCACCCTCTTATGTTAATTTTTTCGCGCCAAAATCGCTTTAAATTCTGTAATTTGCATAATCTCATTTATATTTTCCTTGATAATGGAGTCATGGCTACTCCGAAACGTCGGATTTTATCGTTCGTTTTTAAAGTTTTACATTTTAATATAGTGTCACATTGTAATAAATTTCACACAACCCCACAAGCTATAAGCTTTAAGGAGAGTCCCTATTAAAAGAACTCGCCATAGATTTCCGATGAAACTTGGTATGCTGTCGTTACAGTACAAGGAGATGTTAAAAACATAATAAAAAGAGGGGGTCATCGTGCTTGTTTTCATGCCAAAATATTGACAAATATATTTTAATGGCCGGCTGGGAGATCCGTATAGGGAAACACTGTGACCGAGGTCTTGAAAATGATGCCCTCGGCCTGCGGCCTCGGGCAGCATTTTCAAACCCGAGGTCCAGTTTTTGCCTAAACGGACCTACTGCAAAAACAGTTTTTGTCGATCATTGCGAACCACTTGACTGAATTAGACTTTTCTACCGTAAATTGAGTAGCAGATAGCGTGGAAATTGGTTACGTGTGCTCCAAAGCAATTCTCTCAAATACAGCAACGATTACAGAGGGAAACGCTACTGAAATTGACTCAGTTTTTACTTAAAATTGTACAGACAGAGACACAGGATTACGCGCCATTACTGCGCCGAGCAACAAACAGCCAAACAAACTCTCACGACTTCAAAAAATTCAATTGAATTTGCTTACAGTAACTCTTCTTGCCATCTGAAGGTGAATAGAGATAAACTTGCGTGGATTGATCGTCTATGGAAGTGAAAAAAAAGCGAATGATTGACTATAACCGCTAATTCATTCACGAAAATAGATCAACTCGATGGATTCCGCCCGCTGTAGCAGTCCGCCGAGAAAATTCTGCCCGCTCCAGGAACCGATCAGATTGCAGGATTTGATGAATATCGTTCGCTCACGAGCTGAAAAAAAGATAAATATGATATCTCCTGAAAGTTTTGTTGGCATTTCAACAAGTTGTTTTTTTTGCATTACAAAGTTAACATTAGTAACAGATTTGAAGTTTGTTTGCCGTGCGTCTGGTGAGTAATAAATCACAGAATACGTCAAAATGTGGTTAAGAGCATACATGTACCACACTCGCCTAACGGGTCGTGTGTCACATTTATGTTCTTACCAGATTTTGACATCATCTATTATCAATTGCTCGACAGATGCTCAGCACCATGGAATCAATTTTTAGTGTAATTAATTGGATCAAAAAAGAACAAACCAATTGTCACTATGGCCGCTAACCGCATCTACATAATCTGACAAAGAGAAGCCGTTGATATCTACTTGAATCTTGTCAAACTGTGGCCGGCGAAGAAAAGTCGCTTCTATTCATCTTTTATTGCTTCGTCTTTTTCTGTCTTTCCTTGTACAAGGTTTACCTTTCGCTAATTGTGGAAAGGAAACTTGCTCGTACACCTTCTGCAGAGTAGGCTTGCGCGAGCAACCACGCTACTGCAATGTCCCGCTCAAATTCTCTCAAAAAATGCTTTCAAAAGTTCGATCTTTTCATCGAATCTTTATTGCTATTATTTAATCACGGTATTACATCGACTGTTTCAAACGTCTCCTGCGGACATCCCCAACTGCTTAACGAAATCCAATGGCAGTCCCCAGTGCATCTGTGCAGCGGTCGCTGGAAGTGTAACAGCCAGATCCTCCCATATGCACTTCTGTCAGGAAGAAAAAACCATTTGGCATGGTGCGCCCTGAAGGTGGTCGCAGAGCGGTATTTCGCCACTTTACTGCCATTCCTTTTTTCTCGTAGACCAAAGTAGGAGCAATACTGTCGTTTGGAGGCAGCTCCGAATGGTTAGGCAGGAAGGCAAACAGGTTATCTTTCGAGCCATGGCAGTTTGTATAGCGGAGCTCTTTACCATTCGACTGAAACCCAAGACCCTTTCGTTTTACGCCAGCTACATCGGCAGGAAGAAACCCTGGTGAAAGCAAAGCGTTTGAAAGTCACATTACATGACTAAATATGGAGTCCTACAGTAAGTAACGCATAATAAAGGGGTTAGGTAATATGAGGAACACCGGTTTTGTTACCTAGCAACAAGTAGTCTCCCATATGACTATTGAGTGGTGGTGTATATCCGTCATAGTTGTTGACACGAGCTCCAAGTAGATGTTGTTTGAATTTCGGCAGCTGTTGTACAAGCGTGTAAGGTTGAGTTCCATCTTTCTTTTGAATCTTCATCAGTACCTGAGTGCGATCAGTAAAGAGCTCGGAGATCATCTGCTGACTTTCATTACCCCGGATGGCTGTTCTTGGGACAAAAGTGAAGCCACCTCCAGCAATCGCGATTTCACAGTAGACAGTGATAGATTTACAACCAGGAACAGGCTGAATGGAGTACAGGCCGCTCAGAGAGTCGGGAATGTCCGCTCTTATCTGGCTGCATGACTTGTAATAGTACGTTTCCTGAAATATGAATTATTATTAGGTGGTCAAAGATT
>JAHPZR010003696.1:7500-20000 GCA_019787425.1 Platygyra sinensis | reverse complement strand
AGTCAATTGAATTTACTTACAGTGACTTTCCTTGCCATTTTTAAGTGAACAGCGATAGACCTGCGTTGACTTTTCTTTGATGAAAGTGTCAAACAGGCAAAAGATGGACGATTACCGCTAACTTTTAGGAGCGAAACTTATGTACAGCGGGGAAAAAATCCGGCCCTTGGGCCGTATCGTAAAAAGCTGGACCGGTCACGTGCGCGTGATTAGCCAATCAAATTCGAGGATTTAGGGATCCGGCCCGCTCAGATGCTTGAGAAAAAAAATAAATGTTGTTATTTGTTTACAGTTTATCAGCGCTGTTTGGTTTATATTTTTCATCAAGCTACGATGGCCGAAGATCAAGAGTTTATTAGACAAATACTGTTAAGAAATACAAATCGAATTGGATTCTATTTAAATGAACTGTGACCTCAAGTTACCTTTTTTAGCAGCTCGCCTTTTGTTATTCAATTTCTTTCTTTTACCCTTTTTTTCCCAAACCCGTTACACCAGTCTGATTGCTGTCTCTCTCGTAGTTTTTTGTTCTTTTATGTCCGTTTTTTCTTTTTCCCTTTCGTTACTGTTCTTAGCTGGAAAAAAACAACAACAAAATACAATTGCAAATAACATTATCTTTTGGTAGGAATATAAGTAAATGCGTAATTATTAGTATCGGTGTTTGGTGTAAGTACTGTAACGTAATTGCAAGTAAGGTGCTTTCGTGTAACTATCATTATAGTATTTTGTTTTACATTGTAAGTAGTCAATGTTAGAGTGGAGATAAATTAATTGAAAATAAAAATTATAAATAAAGAAATAACACGAAACTGCGGTGATAAACGTGACACGCAACAATGCCTCAGGACCTGCTAAAGCGTTTCCAAGTGCGTAAGAAATGCAAAAACAAATTTGACTGCTTGGTGTACGACATGCTTTTTATAAGAGCTCTGAAGCCAAATCTCAACGTGCAATCACACTCCATTCGAGCGAAAGTATTTTTATAATCTTTGCACCCTCTTATGTTAATTTCTTCGCGCCAAAATCGCTTTAAATTCTGTAATTTGCATGATCTCATTTATATTTTCCTTGAAAATGGAGTCATGACTACTCCGAAATCAAACGTCGGATTTTATAGTTCGTTTTTACAGTTTTACATTTTAATATAGTGTCACATTGTAATTAATTTCACACAACCCCACAAGCTATAAGCTTTAAGGTGATTCCCTAGTAAAAGAACTCGCCACAGATTTCCGATGAAACTTGGTATGCTGTCGTTACAGTACAAGGAGATATTAAAAAAGTAATAAAAAGAGGGGTCACCGTGCTCGTTTTCATGCCAAAATATTGACAAATATATTTTAATGGTCGGCTGGGTGATCCGTATAGGGAAAAACTGTGACCGAGGTCTTGAAAATGATGCATTTTCAAAACAAAACACAAGCATTTTCAAACCCGAGGTCCAGTTTTTCCCTATACGGACCTACTGCAAAAACAGTTTTTGTCGATCATTGCGAATCACTCGACTGAATTAGACTTTTCTACCGTAAATTGAATAGCAGATAGCGTGGAAATTGGTTACGTGTACTCCAAAGCAATTCTCTCAAATACAGCAACGATTACAGAGGGAAACGCTACTGAAATTGACTCAGTTTTTACTTAAAATTGTACAGACAGAGACACAGGATTACGCGCCATTACTGCGCCGAGCAACAAACAGCCAAACAAACTCTCACGACTTCAAAAAATTCAATTGAATTTGCTTACAGTAACTCTTCTTGCCATCTGAAGGTGAATAGAGATAAACTTGCGTGGATTAATCGTCTATGGAAGTGAAAAAAAGCAAATAATTGACGATAACCGCTAATTCATTCACGAAAATAGATCAACTCGATGGATTCCACCCGCTGTAGCGGTCCGCCGAGAAAATTCTGCCCGCTCCAGGAACCGATCAGATTGCAGGATTTGATGAATTCCGTTCGCTCACGAGCTGAAAAAAAGAAAAATATGGTATCTCCTGAAAGTTTTGTTGGCATTTCAACAAGTTTTTTTTTGCATTACAAAGTTAACATTAGTAACAGATTTGAATTTTGTTTGCCGTGCGTCTGTTGAGTAATTAATCACAGAATACGTCAAAATGTGGTTAAGAGCGGCATAACGGGTCGTGTGCCTTATTTATGTTCTTACCAGATTTTGACATCATCTATTATCAATTGCTCGACAGATGTTCAGCACCATATGGAATCAATTTTTAGTGTAATTAATTGGATCAAATTAAAAAAAAATGTCACTATCGCCGCTAACCGCATCTACATAATCTGACAAAGAGAAGCCGTTGATATCTACTTGAATCTTGTCAAACTGTGGCCGGCGAAGAAAAGTCGCTACTATTCATCTTTTATTGCCTCGTCTTTTTCTGTCTTTCCTTGTACAAGGTTTACCTTTCGCTAATTGTGGAAAGGAAACATGCTCGTACACCTTTGGCAGAGTAGGCTTGCGCGAGTAACCACACTACTGCAATGTCCCGCTCAAATTCTCTCACAAAATGCTTTCAAAAGTTCGATCTTTTCATGAAATCTTTATTGCTATTATTCAATCACGGTATTACATCGACTGTTTCAAACGTCTCCTTCGGACATCCCCAACTGCTTAACGAAATCCAATGGCAGTCCCCAGTGCATCTGTCCAGCGGTCGCTAGAAGTGTAACAGCCACATCCTCCTATATGCACTTCTGTCAGGAAGAAAAAAATATTTGGCATGGTGCGCTCTGAAGGTGGTTGCACAGAGGTATTTCGCCAGTTTAATGCCATTCCTTTTCGCTCGAAGATCAGATTATCAGCATGGTTGTCGTTTGGAGGCAGCTCCGAATGGTTAGGTAGGAAGCCAAACAGGTTATCTCTCGAGCCAACGCAGTTTGTATAGCAAAGCTCTTTACCATTTGACTGAAACCCAAGACCCTTTCCATTTACGCCAGCTACATCGGCAGGAAGAACCCCTGGTGAAAGCAAAGCTTTTGAAAGTCACATTACATGACTAAATATAGAGTCCTACAGTAAGTAACGCATAATAAAGGGGTTAGGTAATATGAGGAACACTAGTTTTGTTACCTAGCAACAAGTAGTCTCCCATATGACTATTAACTGGTGACGTATATCCGTCATAGTTGTTGACACGAGCTCCAAGTAGATGTTGTTTATAATCCGGCAGCTGTTGTACAAGCATGTAAGCGCCTGCGCAGTTTGACCGGAAATAACAAGTGTTACGATATGTGTTAGATTTAGTATTGTAAGGGCTTTCGGATGTCAGTATTACGCCCGCTGTAGGCCAGCGGACTGGGGCAGTAAGCGGACACGATGTACAGCTATGGCGAAAGCTTCCCACGTTTACGAGTTAAAATAAAGGACTTGTCTTAGCTATGAGGTGCCGTAACAACAAGAATCCTGTTATTCAAAATGGATTTTCCCGCCGAGATCATTTTTCGTCTAAATCACGTATGAAAAGTTCGGAAAAGATGTTCCCATTCAAGGTTTAGCTCTCAGGCAATAATTCTGGAATTTTTCTTTTGATCGAAAGGTCGGCTTGTCTTATGTTCTTGTTTTTCGGTTGCTATTGGCGACCGTGGCTACTTTTGTTGAGTCGAGCCATGGCGCGAGGTGACATGACACAAATGATCAACCAAAAAATAATTATCACTTGGTGTCGGAAACTGTTGTCAGTAATATTTGATCGTTATCGCATTTTTAATTAAGGCGGGGGTACACCCGAATTTCAGTGAAATTTTGGTAAGTTTAAAGAGAGGTTGAAAGGAAAAAAAAGGGTCATCGCGCAGAATGGTTTGACATCGTTAATTATTCATAATCGGCGAAGTGGCAAATTTAAATGCGGCCGCGCGTTCAATAGGCCAGAATAAGAGAAGAAAAGGTCCAAATTGGCTAAATGGGGTTGACAAAAATCGCTTTTCTGATTTCCTGACTCTCTAAAATAGAATTCGGCATACGGCTTTTGGAAGAGTAATGATTTAACTACAATTTGAGCCTAAACGAAAGGAGATTTAGGAAGTATAAGGACTATCCCTTCGCAGTTGAAAAACTTTAAAGTGCACCTAACCCCCAAAACTTTTTTTCGCTTAAACAATAAAGCTTATTTCGTGGAGTAAGAAGCCGCAAAAATTTTTCGATTTGGTTAAATCTTTGATTTTCTATGGCTCGTCAAAGTACGTCAAATTGCCGCTATTTTGGTTCACGACCGAGTTTGATGATTTTGAGACTCGCATATTGACTTGTTTCTGTGGGAAAGGCGGAAAAGTTGTTCGAAAAAATTGCTAGCCAGGTGCGCTGTAGTGTGATGTAGCAACACAACAAACTTACAGGAGGTACTCCGCTTCATGCCATACCGTTTTATGGAGAGATGTCCTGAAGAGAAGAAACGTACAAAGTGAGGGCTCGATTCGTGCAAAGTGATAGCCGTCTAAGAGTTCGGTGATCTGTTCTATAAAGTATTTCAAACCAGATGATCTCGCTCGATGCCTGGATTTTCAGAGAGAGGAAGGGATTTTGCTGACTTGGTGTCTTAAGCGAGACGAATTTGGAATAACCGCTTGCCCATCGATTCATACAGCCGTTGTTGGAGTTGTAGCGTTACACGAGTCAACCGCGAGCCCAAGTCAACCTCGAGTCACGAGCCAACCTCGAGTCAACCACGAGTCAAGTCAAATTTTTTTCTATTTTTTCCCGAAAAAAAAGTAGATCGCAGGAAATAAAATATCTGAATATCAAGAGAAAGTATAGCTGAATATAGATTGTTAACAACAGGATATTTTGATAACAGGCTCAGCTCGATCGCGACTCGCGCGATCCGTTGTAGTCTTACGCGACATATTTCCAGAGCACACGTTATTTGTTGTGCCCATTGCCGATTATCAAGGTACGATTGTCTTATCCAAATAGTGAGTGACATGCATCTAGTGACTTAAAGAAAACTTGAACGATATTGTAAAGCATACGTGTCACGCGAGTGAGTTGCCTCTTTCCTGAATTTTCAGAATTTTGTGCCCGTCGACCTTGAAATTACGATAACTTTATATATATTAAAAGTGTCGAAGTGTTTAGCACTGATGTACTAATTGTGGACACTGAAATAAGCTAACAATACTGTAAATTAAACTGAAACTTGCTAAGAATCCCAACTGGCAGGAGGCTGACCAGTTGGCTACTAACAAAGCGTAGAGAAGTTGTAGATCCATCTAGTAGCAGGGAGAAGGATTTGAACTCGGGACCTCCGGATTACAAATCCAGCGCCCTAACCACTAGGCCAAGCCACCTCCATTGTCACTATTACATTGTCGTTGATTTCTTTAGAAATAAATTAAATGTAGTTTTGCAACACTAATAAAGTTCTGTAAACACGATCCTTCAACAGTTCACGTAATTTTAAGGTCGTCGGGCACAAAATTCAGGAAAGGCAACTCGCTCGCGTGACACAGATGTTTTATAATATTGTTCAAGTTTTCTCTGAGTCAACACATAGTCAGCTATATTCATGTCACTCACTATTTGGATAAGACAATCGTGCCTTGATAATCGGCAATGGGCACAACAAATAACATGGTTCCTTTGAATATATGTCGCGTAAGACTACAAGATCGCGCGAGTCGCGATCGAGCTGAGCCTGTTATCAAAACCTGTTGTTAACAATCTATATTCAGCTATACTTTCTCTTGATATTCAGATATTTTATTTCCTGCGATCTACTTTTTTTTTCGGGAAAAAATAGAAAAAAATTTGACTTGACTCGTGGTTGACTCGAGGTTGGCTCGTGACTCGAGGTTGACTTGGGCTCGCGGTTGACTCGTGTAACGCTACAACTCTACTTGATCGATCGATGAATCAAGTAAACAAGTGTCCAAACAAGCTCTAATAACTTCTTGAATCCAAAACTGTCCTTTCCACTGTGAAAACTTTACGTGCCAACACAATTTACGCTGTTTTTACGCCGATAAGGTAAGCTGCAATACTAATAAGGCGATCCGAAGCAAAACGAAGAAATTAATTTTCAGTTTGGCGGCCATGAAGTTCTGCAATTCTATGCTTCGTGCAACACCAGCCGTCCCAACTCAAACTTTTTTCAGGCTGCGAATCAATGGATTTTTAGTCGGAAAAATCCTTTTGCTTTTCCACCAAAAGACTGCGCTTTGTTGCATGTTGATTCTCTTTCACGTTGAGATGAAATAACCGTGTTTAGATCAAACTCAGAAGCGATGCGTTTCTGAAATTCCTTTTCAAAATCCGTTTGGAGCGGGAAACCAACTTAATGCAGGGGTGCTCAGCCAATCAGCATTAAGTAATCATGCCCTCTTGATTACCAAAAGTGCCCTTGTGATTAAGAAAAAATGCCCTCTGTCTTAGCCAATCAGCATTCAGTAATTTTGCCCCGTATGTGATAAGAAACGAAATCGCCCATCGAGCGGCCAGATTATAAGAAAAATGGCCTGAAAATGGCCAACAGCGCGTATATATTGCAAGCTTGCGAATCTATTTTTTTCGCTTCTAAAAAGTTAGCATACGGCATTTGTCGATGAGACATGAATCTTTAACATGAGACCTTTTTTGAGAGTTTAGCTCAAGCGTAACTGGTGGCAAATTTCACACGAAATTCACCTATTTCTCGATTTTTTTTTTGTGTGGGAAAATGGCATAAAAATATTTCAATGCCGAATTTTTGTCCGCTTGAGTCCTCTTTAAAAAAAGTTAGCATATGGATTTTATTATTCGTTGTTTCAAGTAGTTTTCTGCCAAGTTTTCTGGGTAAAACAGTTACAGGAAGTGGTGGCAAAATCTAAATTTCGAAAGTGGTTATTCTCATCAAACTTTGCACCTTCGCTAAGACTTCCATGACAATAGCTCGGGCTCCCTTTGAAATTCCCGCTAGAGTTAAAACGGATCCAATTTTGAATAAGTATCTCACACGAACAATGGAAAACAATGCTCGCTCAGGCGTAAGATGCCCTCAAGCAGAAATGTCATTTTTTTTATTTTCTTCACCATTATAAGAATAGAAAAGACGTGTGTTGTCTTTTAAGTCCTTGATCAACGTGCAGACTACGTAAACCGATCAAGTAAAATACTGTATATAGCGCACTGTTTTGACCGGTCGAGTAAAAGGGGACAACGATAAAATAGATGCAAGTGTTTAGCGCACCGCACTTTCCATTTGGCAACGCTTTGGAAGTAGAATATTTTATGGGAAAACTTTTGTCTTTCTCGCTCAAACCATTGCGAGTGTGACATGTCAACCCCCCGAAAAAAGAGAGAGAATGCTGCTGCACACGACTTTGTTGACGAAAGTCTTTTTGAAGAGCGTAGGCCGCTTTAAATTAGAGCGCTTTTGCTAACTTTACTCCTTCGGATTTACTTCACACATCAGGACCGTTTGATTGACAGCCGCCGATTCATTGACGAGAGCAGTCGGAAATCCGAAAGCTTAATCTAGCCATTACTAGTATATGCCACACAAGTGAATAGTGCTTTTCGCGCGCGCTGATTGGCTAGCTCGGAGGTGATTAGCCAAGTACCATTCACCTCCACTTCGGTGAATAATTGTTAATTATTCGCGAAAGACAATAGCATTCTGGGCGATGCAACAATATACCTCTACCCATTTATACCCTGGTGGAGAGAGGAGGCACTGAGAGAGAGCAAAGTGCCTTACACAAACACCACGGAAAAGGCCGCTCACAGGCCGAATACGCTGCTGATGTAAGCACTTACTTGGCAGTTTTCTCACAAAGCGAAGCGATCATTTTGTCGACCACCGATTGCACTATTTCTCTATCAGCGACTCTGTTACTCCAGGACCACACATTTCCTTTGTTTCCCATAAAAGTATCATCTTGCGGGAATACGTTGGATAAATAAACTAGGAAGCGCCCATTGTATTTGTCTAGTTTATCTTTGGGTATAAAGCTAGACTTGTACTTGCATTGTGGAAGATAACCTACATTGCTAATCAATGGAAGAGTGAAAAATCTCGAGTATTTTTTCCGGGAAATTGCAAGACGATTAGCAAGTAGTTGGTTCATGACATCCTGTTTTGGGGAAACCACGAAATCATCAGCAGAAAATGGCGATAGGTATTCAGAGCAGATCAGTTTAAAATCTGTGACGCCAGGATTTGACCAAAAAACCTGCACAAAGCCGTTGCCTTCGCCTTGTTTATGAATGACTTCGATGTAATATCAACTTCCGGTGCGAAGCTTTATATCCCTGGAAATTTGACTAGGGTATTTATCTATCTCGTTCTTTTTCGTCCAACCTGTAGCGCCCTCAACAAACACACTCGCAATAAGTTGTTTCTCATCGGGACTTTCGTTTGGACTGAGCCACAACTCTGATGAATCATCGGAGGCTATCGCAAAGCGATATGATCCACTCCTTACCGGGTTTAGGAACCCGGTTATCGTTTGACCGTATTCTGTTTTGTTGTCCTCGATTTGAAACTCAGAAAACTCACGAGTAAAATTCTTTTCGCTTGGATAACTGGGATAAAGTGGTTTGCTTCGTAGCACATTAACATCACCGCCGCACAAATTGCGCCAGGTGGAAACAGTCAGTCGACCGCTTCTTCCGCCCGCACATGTGAATTTTTGTTCCTCGTCTGTGATATGTTTACCAGACTCACTTGTGAAGAAAATACTGGTTGTTTTAAAGAAAATAGAAGCAAAATACAAGATTAAACAACAAGACAGTACTATTATCACAAGCTTGAGCAGTCGTCTGATTCTTCGTGATCGTAGAGACAACCAAAAAGGGCCTTGACGAAGATTAAACCAATAGACAGGCGTGAAGATCAGTCTTGCCACCATCTTACATTTCAAACAGTGAAGAAGGTCGGTGGAATCCCGCTTTTCCCTTACTGACACTTGTTGATATTTCTTTACAACTTGATAACTGCAGACAGTTTTGACTGTGCAGACAAAAAGCTCTAACAGTAGTCGGACCCAAGTGAGGTGTGTCGAGAAGGGCTCTTATACACAGTTCATTTCCCGGCTTTGTAGACATTCGTTTTGTCGGAATGCTATGCAAATAAAACCGTCAAAGTATTCTGCAGGTGTTGTTACAGTCACCTGCACATTTAGTTAACGTTATTCAGCTTTTATAGAATTAAACAAACGCATTAATTGTTAAGTTTGCGGCAACTTGCGTAACATTCATGTAAGACTGTTAAAATCTAATTAGACGATTAGCTATCATTTAGTCATGCCGTTAACCGGCCGGAACGAAACGAGCTGCGCAAGACCAGCCACCAACAATGTTAATGTATTGTCATAAGCAGCTGTCAACTTTTCATGTCAAGCTCCAAACGTACTATTTTAAAACACATGCGTCCCAAACTCACGATTTGAGGAATCGATCAAATATTTATGATTTACTATGCGTATTAGGGTCTGTCGGATTATGCCAGCATAATCAGTTTGGGCATAATACTATGTCTGGAGCATCAGACATAATGCTGGCGTAATACTAATGTTTCTGCAGCATAATGCCGTTGCTTCTAAAAACTGTGAGAAGTGTACGAAAATTTTGCCAGCAACTCGCTCTAGTATGTACAAAGTTGATAAAAGTGGGAATAATTTAGGCACTTGATACCTTAGACTAGTACCCAGTGCAATTTGGTATAATCGAAGGCCTGGTTACCTCTTTATGATAGGCTTCCAACTGAATGGGAATGTTTATTAACGGGCCTGTGGGGCCAGTGGGGTGAAAGTGTTGTTTTAGTGCGGCATAATTTGAGCATTATACCTCCAGCCGAGCATATTTTTGAGCATAATACCCTGGTTTCACGGGTGACGTCCGAAAGCATACTCTATTTTTCGAGCATAATCCGACAGATCTTAACTCGTATCGAGTAAGACGTCACTGCCTAAAGTGTGCGGTGTTGTGTTAAACTTTTCGACCGCTCTACAAGACATTGTATGGAATTTAAAATAACGATCAAGGTTAAAATCGCGCGATGAAATAAAATTTTACTTTTTCGGAATAAAATAAAGAAATTTACTCACCTTGCCTGGTATCTGTTGTCCATTTGGCCTACTTCATCGCGTATCGAGTGAGACGTGACTGAAAAAAACTTGATCTAAACCGTTTGTTGTTGCCACGTGGTATGTCTGGTAAAGACCACCATTTTTTTCACCTTTCGAAACTTGAATTAGGAAACTGGATTCCGAAAATATTGAATATTTTCTTATGGGAGACTTTAACTGCAATATGATTGCTACTTGATATGACAAGATATTTACTATTCAATACCCAGTGCCATTGTTCTCTCTGTGCACTAAATCACTGATTGCAGTCTTAAAAGATGCAAAACAACTGTCTGAGGAAAACGGGGGCGGTCCTTTTTGTTAGCAGGGAAATTCTCAGGGGTAATATAATTAAACGCACTAAATAAGCATGCTGCAATATTAAAAATATTGCAGTGTGCAGGCTGCAATTATTAAAAATATTGCGGCCTGTTTTAGAAAATTTAATGTGTAAAATGCACAAAAACTGATAGCTTACAACATTGTCAACAGTACCGTTTGCGTTTAACACTTGAATTACCGGCTCGCCACTGTAATCTTGTTTCAAAACCGCTTCATTTCTCTGCTTCTTCCATTCCTCAAAGACTTTCAAAACCCACGCCAATTTCCGGCGTTTGGCGTCTGATACCCAGCTTTTGTCAAACTTCTCGCATTCTGAAGCTGTAATTGGTGTTCTAAATGTCTTTAGAAGTCGAGAAAGAAATAAAGCGCTGGCAGAAATGTCCAAACGTTACACGACATTACCTTCGATTTCTGCTGAAATATTTGCCTTCGTAGAGTTCTGTGTAATAAATAATTCTTTGTCTTCCGACGAATCTATCGTCTTTCTTAACGCAGGTTCGCACTGAGTAAAATAACTGAATACTCTGGCTTATAGAGTATGCAAATTTGCAGTGTTACACGCCTTGTACGAATTAGCCTGCGAACAGGCTCCCGGTTCGGTTGGGTTTAGGGCGAGATAACCGAGTGTAATCTAGGACGAGCGGGACGAGCCGGGAGCGGTCTGGTGAGGAGGGAGTCCGCAGGGGAGCCTGTAGACATTCCATTGATGCCGCCGTTCCATGATACCAGCTCCTGGTATCAAGATCTGATTGGTTGAATCGATGACTGTTGACAGCTCTGAGATAAATAGTTGACGGATCTTGACGACTGCTTGTAAATTAGCATAATTCTTGCCGAGACTGTCAACAACGGCTTCCGCGTGCAGTTCACTGACGACGAATTTGAAGCAGCTTTGAGCAATTCGTTGCAACATTTTCGTTATATCTCTGGTTTGAAACGTGAGCAGAAGCTATGACTGGAAACTGTGGGGTAGAAGCGCGATGTTTTCGGAATTCTACCGACTGGTTTCGAGAAGAGCCTAATTTTTCAATTGCTGCCGCGTCTATGATGGTAAATAAAATAGACAGGCCAAACACGACTCCAACGGTTCGTGCCATTTGTAGATTTGCCGTTTATTTTTCGGTCTTTCGACCTTTTTGTCGCTTCACTCTTCTTTATGAAAGGCATTTCGTATGGTGTTATAAGGAGAAAACTAGAGCCGTTAGATCGTGCTAGGCGGCAAATTTAAGAAGTCATAGGTCTGCATGATTTCCGCTGTTATCTGCGTGTTGCTTCTTTGAATAATTTGCCATGTGTTGGTGTATTGTTTTGGCTCATTTCTATTGCAAGATTTGTTTTTAAGTCTCCAAGTATTTTCTTTTAAGGGATAAAATACAATGTATGACATTTACTGTGAACGTGTTGCTTACCCGCATTCTATAAATATTGTGACGCCGGGCCCGGCTATGATTAGAACTGTTTGCAAGTACAGTAGGTAGATTCTTATCGCGGGTGTCATATATTTGCCCTCCTGGTTTTCCTTCGGAGACGTAGCATTACTTCGAGAACGCTAAAGGCTTGTCTAAAGAAATTCTAATGTTTCTTGCAGCTATCTGATCGAGCTTATGTTCCTGGAGCTCGATGTATAGGTTGATTTCTCCTTTGATTGTTCTAGTACCACAGGATTTAAATTTAACTCATTACGCGCAAGTCTGTCGACTGTGTTGTGTGTTGTATATGCCATTGTTCGGCTTAGTTCTGATTGTAGACCTCTTAAAACTTGCCGCCTAGCACGATCTAACGGCTCTAGTTTTCTCCTTTTCTCGTACGAGTCGTGTTTGGCCTGTCTACTTTATTTACCATCATTACGGTAAATTGTTATAAAAAGCCGATTCATCAGCGCGGGGAAACCCATCAAATTTGTCAGGTTTAATTATCTCCTTGACAGATATGTAACAGGCTAATCACAAAGGGGCGGAACGGTACATTGAAAACAATGTCTACAGGCTCCCCCGCGTCCCACTCGCTTCGCTCGCGGAGTCACGACTCCCACTCGCTCAACGAATTTTTTTTTTCCGAACTCGCTGGGAGCCTGTTCGCAGGCTATGTACGAATTAA
>JAHPZR010003696.1:0-5000 GCA_019787425.1 Platygyra sinensis | reverse complement strand
CCCCTTCCCATTTATGGCCAGCGCGATTTGCGCTTAGGCCATAAATCGAAGGGGTACGAATATCGATCTCAGTTAGTAAGAGGTATTTATTATCCAACTGCACTTCGCAGCGTACAAATAACGCCCAAAACGAGTACAAATATCACGCGGTATTTGTACTCCAGAGGACCGGTTTGACAGGTTTCCTGCCGTTGACCAATCAGTTGGCTAGATTTCCCACGCCAATTCCGTTCCGCTTCGTATAATTCTGTCACGCATTATTCCCTGTAAATAAATATCCACGAAATTCGCTCGCACGAACATACCAATTTGGCGTGTTGGATAATAAATCTCTTATTAGACGTTTTGTAGTATCGCTGAGAATTTTTACAGCGATACTACACAACAAAACGTCTAATAAGATATATGTATCGATCGAATATTGAATGCTTGACAATTTTTTTTTACATATTAGGAAACCCGAGATTGAAAAACGTTTCCATAGATTAACAAGTTTGAATTTAAAAGCCGATTGTTTGATGTTTATGTTGAAATACTGAAGAGAGACTTTAATAATAATTAATAATTGACTGTTTAACCTGATTAATCGACTGTTTTAACTAATTATTGATCACTGAGTATTTTTAGTATGTTTCTCAGGTTGAAAACTTTGCAATTAATGCTGTATACAATGCACAAGTTATCCTCGTTTGTTTGAATAAAACTGATCAATTAAATGTTGACGCTACCAGGTTACTATACAGGTGACTGTAAGAACGCCTGTAGAAAACTTTGATGGTTCAATTTGCATAGAATTGCGACAAAACCAATTTTTATAGCGTCTGATTATCTTTGTATTGGGTCCGACTACTGTAAGAGCTTTTCGCCTGCACAGCCAAACTGACTGCAATTATTGAGTTGTAAAGGAGTATTCAAAGGTGTCAGTAAAGGTAAAGCCGGATTCCAGCGCCCTTCTTCACTCTATTTGAGATACAAGATGTTTCCAAGAATGATTTTGGCGCCTGTGTATCGCTTTTACCTTCGCAATGGCTCGTTTTGGTTGTCTGTACGTTCCCGAAAACTCACAAGACTGCTCAAGCTTCTCGTAATAGTACTGTCCTGTAGTTTATTTTTCTATCTTGCCTCTGTGTTATTCACAAGTGAATCTGGTGAAAATTTCTTAGACGAAGAACAAAAGTCAACGGATACATATGAAAAAGGAGAAAAAGGTCGATTAAAAATTTTCATCTGGAGCGATTTGTGCGGCGGCGATGTGAAAGTCCTTAGAGATTCTCCATTTTATCCTAGTTACCCAAGCCAACAAATAATTCATGATATTTCCGAGTTTCAAATTGAAGACAGCAAAACAGAATACGGACAAACGATAGCTGGTTACCTAACCCCAGCGAGGAGTGGTTCATATCGTTTTGCAATAGCCTCCGATGATTCATCAGAGTTGTGGCTTAGTCCAAGCGAAAATCCCGATGAGAAGCAGCTAATTGCCAGTGTATTTGTCGAGGGCGCTACAGGTTGGACGAAAAAGAACGAGCTCAATAAATACCCTAATCAAATTTCGAGGGATATACAGCTTCGCAACGGAGGTCGATATTATATCGAAGTCATTCACAAACAAGGCGAAGGCGACGGATTTGTGCAAGTTTTTTGGTCAAATCCTGGCGTCACACAATTTCAACTGATCAGTTCTGAATACTTGTCGTCGTGTTCCGTTTCCTCAAAACAGGATGTCATAAGCCAACTATTTGCTAAGCGTCTTGTAATGTTACAGTCAGCGTGGGAAGAATACTCGAGATTTTTCACCCTTCCATTAATCAGCGAAGTAGGTTATCTTCCACAATGCAAGTACAAGTCTAGTTTTATACCTAAAGATAAACTAGACAAAGACAATGGGCGTTCCCTAGTTTCTCTATCCAACGTGTTCCCACAAGATGATACATTTATGGGAAGCAAAGGAAATGTGTGGTCCTGGAGTAACAGAGCAGCTGATAGAGAAATAGTGCAATCGGTGGTGGAAAAGATGATCGCTTCCCTTTGCGAGAAAACGGACAAGTAAGTATTTACATTTAGCAGTGTATTCGGACTGTGAGCGGCCTTTTCCCTGGTCTTTGTGCAAGACAGTGCCCTCTCTCAGTGCCTCCCATCTCCACCAGGGGTGTAAATGCTTAGCCGTAAATTGTTGGGTCAACCTTACAGAATGCTGGGGGATAACCTGCGATGGACTAGCATTCCATCAAGGGGGAGCAGCAATGCTCCTAGCCACTTCATATTATAGAAAATTGAGATTAGCGTCGAGAGCTTTGAGCCACAGGCTTTACTTTACTTGCTTGCGGTTTGACTGACCGACCGACCGACCGACCGACCGACTGACCGACTGACCGACTGACCGACTGACCGACTGACCGACCGACTGACCGACTGACCGACTGACCGACCGACTGACCGACTGACCGACTGACCGACTGACCGACTGACCGACTGACCGACTGACCGACTGACCGACTGACCGACTGACCGACCGACCGACCGACCGACTGACCGACCGACCGACCGACCGACTGACCGACCGACCGACCGACTGACTGACCGACCGACCTGACCGACTGACCGACTGACCGACTGACCGACTGACGACTGACGACTGACCGACTGACTGACTGACTGACTGACTGACTGATTGACTGACTGACCGACCAACTGACCGACCGACTGACTGACTCACTGACTGAGCGACCGACCGACTTGACCGACCGACCGACCGTCTGACTGCCTTACTGACTGACTGACCAACTGGCTATGATCGTAAAATTGATTGATTGATTGATTGATTGATTGATATATTGATTGATTGATTTGCCTCCTTCCCCTCTCAGGGAATTTTTTCTAAAGAGCATCTACAAAGTTACGCAAAAGTCGGATCCAGTCTATGGCGATCGCTACTCTGTAGACTTTGAACTTGGTTTAAATCACACCATGAAATCATTTCGCATGTCAGAACACGTCTATCAGAAGAAGGGAAGTGACAAGTTGTGTTTTCCAGAAGGAATCAACTGGAACAGCAAAGCCATGGTGTACTTCATACTTCCTGTCAAAGACCAAGGACGATGGGTCTATCATTTCATCAACGAACTCACTGTTGCCAGCTTATTAACCGGTGATACGAACTTCCACGTCGTTGTTGCCGACTTTGAAAGTCAAGATATCGATATGGCCAAAGCTTTTAACACTTCTCTGTTCCGTAGCAGACACACCATTGTTAGCTTTGACCGGTAAATTTTACAAGACACTCGCGCTAAACGAGGCTGTCGCGCGTGTTCCAAGCGAGCATGATATACTGTTTCTGTATGATCTTCACATTGATGTGCCTGTAGACATTATGACAGCGTCAGAAAGGTAACGTAAAGTAAAAAGGCAATCAAGCTATAAGTAGCCTCCGTAAGATTCTACGACAACAACAACAACAAACAACTTCTTATTCTTGTACTTCAACACAATTGATAAATAACTTATACACACATATATTAAGAAAGTACAAATATTGAGCCTGGAGTTTAACTAACAGGGAAGCTTACAAGTTAGTCCCTAGTTACTCTTATATTAGCAATGCGAAGGATTACTTAGAATAAGTGGCTTAAGGGGGCGAGAAAGCACGGCCCGCCATACAAAGAGAGAGCCGGAGAAAGGGGAACTAGGAGTTGCCTCTCTAGTGTCAAGTTTTTCTCCTGTGTCTCCTGCTCATCTCACACTTTCTTAAGTATGGCGCGGTGTTCCATGATCTGGTTGGGGATTGTTTGTAGTTTTTAATGGAGTGATGAACTGAACTAAGACAGGGCGTGTCGATGTTTTCTGTGTAGAAGAAGCATTTTTCTTGTGTATAGAAGTTCCTAGTCTCTGTATGTGCATGGGTTTACATGGTATGGAGAAGGAGGAGGCGCCTGCAAGAACATTCGCACTCCACCAGTCTCCTCGCAGTGAATGCTGACCTCAGCAAGTCAACTAAAATCATATCTGACCGTATCTACAGTGTATTGAACAACTGCCAGGGGATAAGGGTAGGATTAAAAGAGGCTTGTAGCCATGCTGACGACGAAGATATAAGGTGCTACTAATTAGCTGTAAAAAAAATATATTTTTGTAATCAATTTTCGATATCTCGCTCAGAAGAGCAGACTTATTAGAGGTTGGGGTACAAAGATCCTTCGAAAAGCGCAAACTACAGTGATAAGATATACTCTGTATGGGTTTGCTCGTTTACTGTAATGTGTCAGTCAGATGGTGCAATCGGTGCTAGTGTTCTCTAGGCTCCCTATGAACTTTGACTCGAACTCGTTTTATGATTACTACAAGCTCAATCTTGTACAAAATATTTGTTTCTTTTTATTTCTCAGAATACCGTTGAGGGACGAATTGCCTATTTCCCTGTGGTTGGCCGTTTAGTTTGTAACAGTTCGTCTGTGGATCACAGAGGCTTTTGGCAACTTAACGGGTTTGGCTTGCTTGGTATATACAAATCTGACTGGACAAAGATTGGCGGTAAGTATAGATTTTTTTTTACTGACGTGATAAGAACAACTTAATAATGGCTCCAATACCGGACAAAGCTGGAGCCTGTTTAACCGACTAACCAGATATGACAATTATGTTCTCCTGTCTTTATCACATACGGGGAAAAATTACTGATTGCTGATTGGCTGAGATGGAGGGCATTTTATTCTTAATCAGGAGGGCACTTTTGGTAATCACGAGGGCATGATTATTTGATGCTGATTGGCTGAGCACACCTGCATTAAGTTGATTTCCCGCTTCAAACCGATTTTGAAAAGAAACCTCAGAAACGCATCGCGTTAACGTGGTTATTTCATCTTAAAACGAAAGAAAATCGACATGCAGCAAAGCGCAGTCTTTTGGTGGAAACGCTAACAGGTTTCAGGTCATAGCGTAAATTTTGTTGGTAAGTAAAGTTTTCGCAGAGGAAAGGAGAGTTTTGGATTCAAGTTTTGTTTGTA
>JAHPZR010003695.1:65000-103433 GCA_019787425.1 Platygyra sinensis | reverse complement strand
TCCACTAGCGTCCTCAATTGCATTTGTAACGTTACTCAGTCCATTGTAAAAACGTTCAACAAATGTTTAAAGTGTATATGACACAAATTTTTTTTCTGTTTATTTGAAAGGCGTTTCAAAATACAGAAGAATGGTATTTTTCTTTTTGAAATATCTTTTTTTGTTTTAGAGATATTGAAGTTTTTCTATTAAGAAAATTAGATCAGTGATGATGTCATAATACTGCAACTGAAAAGTTGTAAAAACTGAATAAATGATATCTCTGGAAATATTAAAGCAGTGTTCTTGAAACATGGCACTTAAAATGTTCATCACAAAAGAAACAAATTACACCCTTAGTGTTGTTGCCATAGTAACTCTTTTGGCTCCAGTCTCTTTCTGTCCAAAAACATAATATCACCATAATATCACCTGCAAAGTGAGACAAAGGGTCCTACTTGGAGCAGACATAGTTCCCCTGTTGTCGTAACTCCCATCAATATAATGTGTGGGGTATATAGATGGGTCTTGGTTAAGACAACAACTGGGAATTTCAGTTTTTATTAAGACAGCACCAGTGGCAAAACATTCTTCTGTATTTTGAAAGGCCTAATAAGCAGGAAATATTTTTTGTGTCATATACATGTACACTTTAAGAATGGATGAAAAATGTTTCTCAGCACATTGGCAACTTTTTCCAACGTTTGATCCAAATGCTGCACAAAATGTTGAAAACAAGGACATTTCGCTCCATTGCAACAAAGCTGACCACACACTGTCAACACAGCCAATAGCGCTTTGTTTACAACCAACAAATATTCAATTGAACATCAAAATTCTGCATCTGAGAGAAGTTGATTTTGTTTAATTCATAAAGAGCAATTTGCCGCAACTTACATCAAAACTTTTGCGGAGCAACAGCCAAGAAACGCAGAAAAAAATTGGTTACGGCATGATTTGTTTGGCAGTTTGCCCCCAAGGGTGCCACTGATCACTTCGTTAATTATTCTGTCATTGTTTTTGCTGCAGAATAACCATTCCCTTGAGTAGTTAATGAAGGCATCATCAGAAATACTTAACACATTAAATAGGAGTGAACTTTCCTGAACTGCAATCTTTTACAAGGAGCAAAGCAAGACTATGTCGATAACAATTGTCTTTGTCGAATGCGTGGTGTGCGTGACTTGGGATGATGATTTAAGAATGATCAAAACTGCTATACCGTCGGTTGCATCTAATCGTGAACAGCTTGAGGCATTTCAAAAATTTTTTGAACCTTAACTCTTTGTTTTCAGAGCCAATGACACTGAGTGGTTTACTAAAAATTTATCTATTTTCCCTGGTAATTTAATATACGAACATTACCAAGCAGACACTGAGGCAGACAAGGTCACGCCACATCATTGTTATGTTTATGGCTCGTTTTGCACGTTTTATCTTTATGGTGTTTTATTGCAGCAATGGTTAGGGAAGACCTTTTCGATAACTTTACTGCAAAAGGGATTAATCTGCACCAGTGTAAAAGAAACATTTTAGAAGGCCTGCATAACAAAAGTTATTCAGTATCACAAGTTCAAATTCAATTTGTGATCGCTCTTGCAAAATGTTGACATTCCTTTATAAATCAATGTAAATGTATACGTAATTGGCCACTCCCCATCGGGGCTTTTCAGGACCAATGCAAACAAACAATGACAAATTAATATTCGAATAAACATAACCAGGTTAAGAATCCCAACTAGAGGGAGGCAGACCAGTTGGCTATTTACAAGCATAACCGAGGAGTTTAACTCGGGGCTTCCTAGAACAACATCAGCTAGCAGTCAGAACGGGATTTGAACCCGCAACCTACGGATTTCAAATCCGACGCTCTAACCACTTGGCCACGCTGCCTCCTTTGTGCCATTCATGTTGCGATGTTGTAGTCCCGGCGTAGTCAATCGATAACATCAATAATCGATAACATTTGATAACAATCGATAAAAATCAATTAATTTTTTCGAAATTCGATAAAAATCAATAAAAGAGTTCGGTGTGAGTAATCGATAATTATCGATTTTTGAATTAGGGCTATCAATTTTATCAAAACTGAATTATCGTACCAATTTTTGAAACGGATAGGAGAGACACTTATAACAACTTCCCTGTTCGTTAAACAATAAAAATTGCTTCATCTTTTCTACAAACGTTTAGTTATACTCAGCGTGTGTTTTATTTGAAATTCGCTATAGATTCCTGGTCGGTTATTCCACTGTTTATTTATTTGCTGATGTAAACGCGTGACGAGCCCTAAGAACGTCTGCTTAAGAGGCTAATTGCGTGACGAGCCCAAAGAGGTGTCTGCGTAGGAGGCTAGTCATGCAAATACATTTGAATCATTCCTTACATTGATCACTTCGAATTCTTGTTCCCTATATTTCTTAGGTTAAAACATGGTTTCAAAACCAATGGAACAAAGGAAAAAGAGAATATTAAGATAACAACCTTGAAGCCGAGAAGCCGGAAAAGGAAATTAAAATAATTTACGTTTGTAACAATATACATGAAAAAATTACTCGATTCTGATAGGCTGAGAGCAGTGCAGTCTAAGTGTAACACCAGTGCAAAAAGTGTAGCACCGGTGCAAAAAGTGTAACACCAGTGCAAATTACACTTAGTAATTCTGGAATATGATGGACTGAAGGCTGAGACTCCAAATTTACGAACTATTTAATGAACTAACCAGGTAATCCGGAACATGCAATAAACGGCGAATCATAATGCCTAAAAAACGGTGAAGAAACTAGACTCAAAACACCAAAAACAGCAGCAAGGCTGACCTAAATTCTCAAACCCAGCAAGAAAATGCAACAAAGATTAAAATCTGGAAAATTACGACAGCGAAGTTCAAATGTACACGCGAGCACATTCTGGGCCATGATTGGCTAATTAAAATCACTTGAGATTAATCGTGCAGACAAACCTGAGAGGTTAGTTCAGAATTCGTAAAGTTTAAAACATCCTCCATGCAAATTTTTTCATGTTTATATTATTAACAAGTAATCATACGGTTTTTCTCGTTCAATTTGGAATTAATTAGCGCTAGTGAGTTTTTCAAAAAGCTGAAATTGCACTCGCTGAAGCGGCTCGTGTAATTTCAGATTTTTGAAAAACTCACATGTGCAAATTAATGCACTTGTCATCGGCTTCCCCGAGGGGTGGGGGGGGGGGCAGGCTGATGTGGGGGAATACGGGGAATTTATGGGGACTTTGCAACAAATTTTCTGCCCTTGTGGTGGGGGACTTGGACTTGAATGCCCTACTCTCGGGGAGAATGTGGGGACTTCGCTTCTGTTCAACCGAGAGGAGATTGGGAACAATCGATTGTTCACTCGATCAATGGCAAGATAGTGGAAGAGAAGAAAATAT
Organism: Platygyra sinensis; assembly: GCA_019787425.1. Lineage (NCBI taxonomy): Eukaryota > Metazoa > Cnidaria > Anthozoa > Scleractinia > Merulinidae > Platygyra > Platygyra sinensis. Next base: position 100,046 of record JAHPZR010003695.1, on the reverse strand, counting down.
GTTTTAAAATCCATTGTTTTTTGTCTATCAAACAGACCATCCGTCAAAAATTTGTACGTATTTGTAGGCAGTTTACTTCAGTAAACGTACTCTCTTTTAAAACATTCTCTCTAAAAAACACTCGTTCTAAAAGCTACACCTATCCGCTTATATACTTTACAGCATAAGGTTCTAGAACTTTCTGGCTCAACTAAATTAAGTAACATTACAACATAAAACTATTTATAGCATCATGTAAAACTGCCTAGTCATCGTGATGCAAAACTAATTAAATATGCACGAAGATTTTAGACTAATAGCATACACACGAACCTTCTAAGTCAAGCAACAATTTTTCGTAGCATTCTTCATCAGTCTGGATAGATTTAAAACAGAATCTGGGGAATTCAGGACGGGAAGAAAAGTTGAAATTTTCAGCAGACTGCGAGCAGCTAATGTAGTATTCAAGAAAAAATATTTAAAGTTCAATTTTTATCAGAATGCAAAGTCCGAGTGTTTGCTAACTGTTCAGAGAACCAAAATAAAGTTCTGAAGTGCATCTTCAAATCCAGTTGGGTGCTTGGCTTCGCCAAATACTGGGGACTTTGCAAGAAAAAAAATCCCCCCACGGGTGGGGAAATACAAGAACTTTGAAATGCACAATTAGCAAAGTTCCCACATCAGCCCCCCCCCCCCCCCCCCCCTTGGGGAAGCCAATGACAAGTGCATAATTCCAAATTGAACTCAAAACCGTATGATAAACCTATACTAATTGAAACTGGGTAATCAAACAATAAAATCAGGAAGAAAATCATAATGCAGTCTCTTTGATCTCTTGTACAGCGAAATCTACATTTAGAGTCACAATCAAATGCTCCCTCAATGGAAACAGGTTAATTTTTATTGATTCAATAGCGATCGATGAATCCGATAAAATCGATAAAATTAACACTTCGTCGGCATGTGAGTATCGATTTTTATCAATTGACCGATGAAGACGATATCATTTAAAATCAGTTAATCGATTTTTATCGATTTATCGATTGACTACGCCGGGTTGTAGTTGCCAACTGAACTTGTCAGGATCGATTTATCAGCGTGATCCCGATTTTTTGCTTAGCAATCTTTGCTACCGGTAATCGCCAGTTAAGCGTTTTTTGAACAAAATTTTGTGAACAAAGAGTATTTGTTCATTAACTGGAATAAATTAAGAAAGGCCTTGTCTGAAGTTTGCTTTCGTGACATCATTTTGTAACAGTATAATCATATACCTTTTCTGTCTGCTTCTTGAACTGCCGACATGTTCGGAGGTTACAAATTGAAAATTCTCATTATTGTTTCCAAAACATCACTCGTTTTGCCTTCCAATATTAGTATTTGGATGCTCTCTAATGTTTAAAGTTATTCCCAAAGGAATGGTTGTTTTGAATTCAGTGAATTTGAAATTCGAGACTTGATCGATTGTTCAAATCGAATGTCATTTGAAACACACGCATGAAGCAGACAATCTTTTTTACCGCCATAAGTTCGTTAAACACCATAAGAATTGAAGCCAAAAAGGCAAGTAACAGCAGCCATACATAGGAACTCGAGTTTTACTAATAAGCCTTCGCCGAGTTCTCTGCAAAATTACATTGGAAAACTCAATGTATTTGATATTTCTGCTCAAATTAAAACTGGTAAATTAGCAATGTTGTACGTGCTAGAGTTGTTAACAATTCGTTGTAAAGATTTTGATAACTGATAGCAGCGGTTCTATGAATGATTCCAAACGGCCGGCCGTTTCATTGAATGCGTTGTCAATGTTTGAAAACGCATTGACAATGTTTTGAAATGATTTTGAAATGGATTTGCAATGCATTTCAGTTCCATTGAAAAACACTGCCAATGTTTCAAAACACAATGGAAATGCTCTTCAATGCATTTTCAACGCGTTAAAAATGCATTGCAATGCATGGAAAAACGCTTGGAAAAACGCTACAACACTATTTTCGTTAAGCCTGCTTTTCCCAAATAGGGTCACATTTATCCGAGATAAATAGGTGACAGCTCTTTGTAAAATGTGGTTGACTGCTCTATGGGACTACTGCAGATCATGACATTTATGCATTTTTCATTCTCTTTTGAATTTTGGTCTATTGACCTTTTGTTATTTAATTTCACACTTGATTCTGAAGGCCGGTACTTTACGCTGTGTTATGAGGAGGAATTTCAAGTAAAGTGGAGCTGTTTGGCTGTACTGTAGCAAATTTTTTTAGAGCTCAAAGGCATGGTCTCAGGACTTTCTGCTGTTATCTGCATGTCACTTCACAAAATTTGACACTTCTATTATTTGCCACGCGCTTATAATTTCTTTTGGTTCATTTCAGTATAACTGCAAAAAAAATTAATATGTTTTAAGCTTTCAAATTATTGGCTGTGAGCATGCTGCTCACTTGTATTCTATATTATGACGCCAGGCCTGGCTGTTTGATTGGGATGATTAGAACTGTTTGCAAGTACAGAAAATGTAGCTTCTTGACAGGTCTAATTACCTTGTTGACTGATTTGATACATGCTAATCTCCGAGGGTGGATAGGCACATCAAAAACAAAATTTACAGGCTCCCCCATCCCACTCTGATCACTTTGCTTTCCGTATTCTTCAGTTTCAATCTCATCCACTCGCTTTGCTCGCTGAACTTTTTTTCTGTCCTTGCTGGGAGCCTGTTCACAGGCTACCTAGTATAGCAATATTCCAGAAGGAACAAAATGGTGAAAAATAATAAATGACTTGACTTGTTTCCTATATCTCCTCTGGGAGAATAGGGCCGTTGACTTGTCTCCTCCAACCCGCTCGGTCTCTTAATTGCAGCAGTAGCAGCTTCGCTCCAGGTGGTGAAACCCATCTTCTGCCTTTCTCCTTCTACTGTTCTTCTCCATGTTACCTTTGGCCGTCCCCTGGTCCTGTTCCCTTCTGGTGCCCAGGTCAAAGCAATGCATGGATTCTGTTGGTTGTTCATGCGCAACACATGCCCTATCCAGCGCCACCTCCGTCTCCTGATCTGTTCGCCAATGGTACAAGTTCTAGCTCGTCGCCTGACTTCCTCATTTGACACCTTCATCGGCCAGTATATCTTTAGCAACCTCCATAGACACTTGTGTAGAAATGTGTCCAGTTTTGCTTCATCCCTCTTTGTCATTCTCCAGGTTTCACATCCATAAAGTAGCACTGCTATGACATTGGACTTAAAGATCCTGATCTTGGTGTTTTTGCTCAGTTCTCCACTCCTCCAGATCTTGGCTAGTTTGTTAAATGCCCCTGTAGCTTTCCCTAGGCGGTTCTTGATGTCATCCTCGGCCCTCCATGCTTGGTTATTCTTGCTCCTAGATAGTCAAAGCTGTCCACGTCCTCTACTTCCTGCCCATCTATTACAACTGCGTTGTTGTTGTTTACGTTGATCCTCATCACTTTGGTTTTCTTGGTGCTAATTTTCAAGCCCGTTCCCTTCCCACTTCTGTTCAGGCAATCAATCTTCCTCTGAATCTGCCCGAATGTACTTGAGATAAGAGCCAAGTCGTCTGCAAAATCTAAGTCTTCTAGCATGGTTGTCATCTTCCACCTAATACCTGTCCTTGCACCTTCGACTGACCTCCTCATCACCCAATCAATCACCAAGAGGAACAGGAACCCTGACATGTTGCATCCTTGCTTAACACCCGACTTTACCTCAAACCAATCTGTTCTTCCATCACCATCCACCACAGCACATCTGCAGTTACAGTGTGTAGTCTACATGACTTGCACCATTCGCACGATCTTTGTCGGTATTCCATAGCACCTCATGATCCTCCAGAGAGTTTCTCTGTGTATGCTGTCGAAGGCCTTCTCGTAGTCCACAAAACAAAGGTAGAGGCTGGAGTTCCATTCAGCTACCTGCTCAATTATATTCCTTAATACAAAGATCTGTTCAGTCGTATTCCTTCCCTTTCTAAAGCCAGCTTGTTCTCCTCTTAACTCAGCATCTGTTCCAGCAACAATTCTCTTAATCAGGACTCTTCCCAACACCTTGGCTACAACAGACATGAGGGTTATACCCAATAATAAATACCCAATAATAAATACTTGTTAATAATCCCTAGTGGTTCTAAGAGGCTGACCAGTTGGCAGTTTTGGTACAAGGCATGAAGGAGTTGAATTAAAGGCCATCAAACACAAATCCATCTAGTGGCAGGGAGGACGGTTTTAGCCTGAAACCCCCAGATTATTAATCCAGCACCCTAGTTACTGGGCTACATTGTTGCCTTGTTGATAGATATCCTTAGTTATTAAAGACAACAGCTTGCTCTATTTGATAGGGTTATATAGGTTTCTCTGTTGTAGGCATGAAGCAATAGATGAAAATTCAGCTTTTTTGTACTTTGATAGGAGAAACTGCATTTAAACTAAATGCCCCTTCCTGAACATGAGCCAAGTTGCATAATACCAAAGCAGTTATTTCCCTCTTGAAAGGTTTACATGACTGTATGCACTGGGTTACATAACAAATTGGCCATAGTCTTGGGTACATGTACAATGCATCTTGACATTAAGTTGAAACACATGCAAATGTTTCAAATTTCGATTGGAGCAACTAATAAGAATGTGTTAAAGTGCACCTAACCCCCAAATTTTTTTTCGCTAAAACAATAAAGCTTGTTTTGTGGAGTAATTAGCCGCAAAAATTTTTCGATGTGGTTAAATCCTCAAATTTCTGTGCCCCCTTGAAACCGAGTTTCGTGTGGTTCATGACCGAGCATCGCCGCAAAAATTTTTCGATGTGGTTAAATCCTCGAATTTCTGTGCCCCCTTGAAACCGAGTTTCGTATGGTTCACGACCGAGCATAGGGAGTCTGGGGAGAGTAAAGCCGTGACGTCACTTCCAGAACGAAAGCTTCGGCTGTCCCAGTCGGGCCTTTTACTCTATTCTGCGTAGAAGCCTTTTTGCTGCACAAGTGTTTTGCTGGGGCTCCACAGTCGACAGATTTCTGTTTTTATCAACAATATCTTCTACTTCGTCGGATTCTGAAATGAACTTTGACTCAGAAGACTCCGAAATTTATTATATCGCTGAAGAGAATGACGACTCGCACTTGTCAACAAAGCAAAGTGAACAGTGAGTGAATAGTTAAACGATGACGGCCGAGCTGATTTATATGCTGACAACTCTCTGGCCAACGAAGAATGGATAGACAAATGAGGTGGATGCTGACAAAGAACTCGAACGAGCTCTGATGGACAGACCCGAAGGCAATGATATGTAGAAGTCAAAGAGACTGTAGTGTGTGGCGCATATAAATTTTACTAAATTCGTGCATTCTTCGATCTCGCATTAACATACTTTTGTATAAATAAAAGTCAAGTCCGTTTACTTTCTCAAATTATTTTAACTTCATTCGTTCAACGTAGATCAAAATGATTATCCCATGACACAATCAGTGACAATGTTTGTGTTCTTTTCGTGCGAGTGTGGAAATTGTAGCATTGCTTCCCTTCAAAACAGCAGCGAATGTTATTGTTGTTATTATTATATTAAAGTGAGTTAGAAGGTTGTCAAGACTCAAAGAAGAGTGATCTTGTTCTTGAAGATATTGGTGCTGATGTTATTTTAAAGTGTGTTACTGAATATCCAGGAATTATACCTGTATGGCTTCAGAAATGGAGTTTTAAGATTAGTAGCGGGCAAATACAAAACTATCTGTCGGCTGTCACTGCCGACTGACTGCTGTTGTTTCTCAGATCAGATGCAACAATGGCTGCATGAATCGATGGACAAGCAGTTATTCCAAATTCGTCTCGCTTAAGTCACTGAGTCAGCAAAATCCCTTCCTCTCTCTGAAAATCTAGGCATCGAGTGAGATCATCTGGTTTGAAATACTTTATAGAACAGATCACCGAACTCTTAGATGGCTATCGCACGAATTGAGCCATCACTTTGTACGTTTCTTCTTTTCAGGACATCTCTCCATAAAACGGTACGGCATGAAGCGCAGTACCTCCTGTAAGTTTGTTGTGTTGCTACATCACACTACAACGCACCTGGCTAGCATTGTTTTGGAACAACTTTTCCAGCCTTTTCCACAGAAACAAGTAAATATGCGAATCTCAGAATCATCGTGTTCTCGATTTGACGTCACGTCCGGCCCTCGAGCCATTCTCTGTTAAACTTGGTCGTGAACCAATATGGCGGCAATTTCACGTACTTTGACGAGCCATAGAAAATCAAAGATTTAACCAAATCAAAACATTTTTGCGGCTAATTACTCCACAAAATAAGCTTTGTTGTTTTAGCGAAAAAAAGTTTTTGGGGTTAGGTGCACTTTAAAACCCTCTTTCAATGTTGGAATATGGCAAAATGCATTCATTTGTCCATTCAAAGTGTTTTGTTGACCTAACACTGGGTTGGGGAGGGGCACAGTGTGTGAAGTGTTTCAACATGACAAGGCTTGTAGTTTTATGTAACCCTTCTCCGTAATCACACTTAACATTAATTGGCTGGGTATAACAACTTTTGGTCTGAGCTGAGAATCATTTTAGGAAATGGATTCCATGTTGTGGTGTGCCAAAATATTGCAAGAACTAAAACGTGTAACCACAAGCCTTGAGTGATGCCCTCAAGCAAGTGCCTCACTGATTTGGAGTGTCATTAATATTTTCTGGAAGAGGTGTGGGAAACTGGTTTTCACAGGCCGACAAAGCTTTTTGAATTGAACTTTTTTTAAGAAAAACTTTCATCTGAATGGTCAAACCAGATGGTCAGCTAAATCATCCTCACAACTGGTCGATTTACCTCAGGTGTTGTAATGGAACCCCTGCCCTGGTGTTGTTACCACATTTTGATGTCTTCCATGATCTGTTACATTATTATTTATTACTATAACTATGCACATCAATTTGAAACCATCTTGTTTTATTAAGAAACCTAAAAATTATTAATGATGTCATCTATATATATATATATATATGTTTGTCCTCCAAAAGATCATAAGTAAGAACCAATCAAAGTGAGAGTCAATAATTCAACAGGTTATACATTAATTGCCCCTAGTCAATGTCGATGCACATATTTAAAGAGAGCCAGTCAGCAAGTTGTCTAATTGTACAAATTAGGTGCTGCCCACTTTCCACCATCCCTGGCACACACCAAAAAGCTGAACTTGATTTGTTAATCAAAAGCTCTCATTGCTGAACTTCTTCCATGTAAAATGCCAACAGCAAGATCTGTTTCTTTAGGAGTAAAACTACCGCCGTACGATGCCAAAGGAGAGAACCCCGATAGCTTGTGTGCATTATGCAAGGATGAATGCCAGAAAGATGGAAATTACTCTGGTTATTCTGGTGCCTTTAGATGCATGGATGATGGTGTTGGTGAGGTGGCATTTGTTAAACATACCACTGTGATGGAGAACAAGCCAGGAATGGAATCAAACTATCAATACCTGTGTAAAGATGGAACACGAGCAGGTATGCATTATACAATGTACTTTTTACACTAGGGACTTTTATTAGGGTATGGTTTGCTGCTCTAAGCCTTACATGTACATGCTCTGGTGTCTCTTGAGACAAAATGTGCAATCATACATGGAGTACTCATTCAGTGAAGTCAGTGTTATTCTACTTGGTGAGTATAAAATATAATAAACTGAAAAAAATGTAGAAAACTGTGAAACAACTTCGAGACCCTGTCGACAACATCTCAACTAACAGAATTATGTATTTACATATATACACCCGTATATTTAGCAATTATTGAATTCAGCTTTCGTACGATATGAAGAATTCTGTCGATCAAGGAGGGTGTTATCCACAGAGGCCGAAGGCCGAGGTGGATAACACCCTCCGAGGTCTGCAGAATTCTTCATATCCTACAAAAGCCGAACTCAATAATTGCTTTATTATTCATTCAAAATATGTCCCTGTTCTTAATGGAGTTTTGCCATTTCACCCTTTGATTTTCTGCTCACCAAAAATAACACAATCTGGTCCCCAGGTATTTTTGGTGAACGGTTCAATAATCTGCACCGGGCTGCACCTTTGATGCCTTTTTGACGTCATTGATTCAATATGACGAAGATTCTTTCAAATTTCTGAAGAGCAGCTGGTTATGGTGAATTATGCATGTGGTTTTAACCAATCAGAAACGGGGAAATAATTTGAATGAACAATAAATCTATTTATTAATCTCACTGTATTTCCAAAAACACACCTAGAGAATTGGACTTGTCACTGATAATCTTGATACAATTCTCTCCTAGAGCTAGCTCTCCACAAGGCTTATATCATAGCTCAAATAAAAGGAGAGAACTCTTCTGTGTGCCTTTCGAGGCCAGGAAGACTAAATTCACCGTCTTTTCGTTGAATCATGAATTGTACAATTTAATTAACAGTGCTTTAAAATGAAATTCGAGTCTAAATAAACACGAACGTACAGGTATCAAAACCACAGCGGAGAGCTGATCTATAGCCATCTAAAGGCCTGAATCGTCCTGAATGGACTGAGCAAGAGCCTACATGGAGAATCGGTTGAACTTCAAGCAAACTGGGCCATCATTAATTGCCGCATGTTGTCAGCAGGTCAATTATTGACCCAAAACCACAGCAATAAATCTCCCCCGCGCTAAAGAATTACAGACATACATGTCTTATAGTTAGCTAGGCCGAAAATGCCTGAAATAATAATAATAACAAAGAAATGAAAGGTTTACTTGGGTTTTACATGCTTTCCTTCACACTGTTCATGGCCATGTTTTGCTTGCAAATAGCAATGGCCTGGATGTACTTCAATTTCCACTAGCGGGAAAGTAGGATGTCAACTCTACAACAGATTTTTTTTTTAAGTCTTAGCCCGCATCAAAGTTCAGGCCAAATATCGCCAACAGCAGCTAGAAATGTCTACTGCATTGCATGTCTAAGCCCTAAATTGATGTCGTTAACGCTCTTTGCTGTCTAAAGCAAGCACAACATTATCGTCACATGCAGCGGTCCAAATGGACTATGATTATGGCACTGAATGATGTCCCGCACCTAATACATCTAGGGACGGTTTCATGCACGATAATGGGCGACACTTGCTAGCAAATCGTTAGACTTGCACCTTCATTGGACTTAATAATGTCCTCCGGCAGACTTCTTTAAACAGCAGTTATAGAAAGCTAATTGATCAATGCCACCTCTGAGATTCCGAGGGAAAAAAATTCAGCCGAGTGTAGTCTGGGCAAAACTTTATTCCTATTTTTAAAGCTGAAGATATCACTAATGCAAACAATTATAGGCCTATTTCTTTGCTGTTTAATTTTAATAGGATCTTTGAAAAATTGGTCTACTCCAGAATGGAATCTTTCATTGAGCAAAATGATATACTCTCTCCATCTCATTTGGTGGCATTCATGTCATGCAAGTAAGCTTAATTATCACGCAAGTGAAAAATAAAATCACTTAGAATACCATTCAACAATTTGAGTCAAGAAGTTTAAATATCATAGAAGAGTAATAAATAAACAACATGCTAAAGTTTGGTGGATGTGCGATATTCCGAACTCCAGTTATTCAACAAAAGGTATCACTAAAAATTATGGTGTTTAGTATGGAGATGCCGTGTTGGAGCCTGTCTGAGGGACTCCAACATGGCGGCCGGAAACCAGTGGAAACTTCTGGAGTTTACCTTGGCTCTTTCAAAACGTTTATTCTCTCTGTTAAACTTCAAAACATTCGCATAGGCACTTTTCTCAACGTATTGGTTACTCAGAACTCGAAAGCATAAGGTGAATTGATATTTTCGTACAAGTAACATGTTAGCCTGAAACAATGCCGATGTCACACATTGTGAAAAAACCATGTTCTATTTTCAAAACAAAGCAGTCTACCGAGCTGAAGACAGGCCAACAGATATATGTTTAAGAATGACTTTTACCTGATCAAGGTAAAAGCATAAAATTTTTATTCTTAGTTTTTTCTGATGCAAGTGAAAACCAACAATATATATGGCTTCTGCCAAGCGCATTCAACTCAGCATGCAATTCTTGACATTGTAAGTATCATACAGGAAAATATGGACAAGTGCTTGTTGTCATGTGGTGTATTCATTGACCTAAAAAACTTTAGATACAGTTGATCATAAAATTCTTTTGCACAAGTTAGGTCATTATGGTTTTCGTGGTATTATAAATAAATGGTTCTCATCTTACTTGGAAGGTCAAACTCAAACTACGAGATATGTCCAGAAATGCAGGTTAATGAGATGCATCCTCCTTATGATTAGCATCACGAAGTGTCCTCTTTCCTAAAAATAGGTCCGCGATGCGGACATGTGTGGCTTACAAGTCGATTTTTTACATATAAACTAGAATCCTGTGGATTTTCCTGTATGTAGACTCGGTTACAAAAAATTGATTCACATACATGATTAGTAGATGTTTGAATTTTAAAGAAAATGTTAAAATGAGTACCGATATATTGTTGGGGAAGCCTGAAAAATTGCAGGGGAGCGACCTGTGATGGACTAGCATCCCGTCCAGGGGGAGTAGAAGTACTTCTAGCTGCTTCATGCTACAGAAATGGGGATAAGCTCAGGCTGCTATGAGCCAGTCGGCTCCAAGGTTTCACTTTTTAGATAGTAGGAGGGCAGGACAGATCTCTATTGTCAGAACCTATATCCTCTTTGGAGAAAATTTCACAATTTAGAATACTCCAAATCAGAACAGGACTAATTAAGTGGAAAGAAAAAACGCTAGTTGTTCAAAGAACGCTATCTACCTGATAAATCACTCTCTGATGGATAGTGTTGGCAAAACAAACCAGGTTACCGGGTATCTCATGAATGGGCGCGCGGCGGTATCCTTTCTTGAGTAGTGGTTAGTGATCGCACTTCTATCTTTTAGGGTTGTAATCAACTCAAGCGACTTCCATATTAGTCTCCCTCAGGAAGTAAATTTAAATCTTCTGACGAGCATTGCTTGCCTTTTCATATGGATGACCCCGACTCAGCCGGGTTTCTAAACGTCTAACATGAAGTGAAGGAGTGGTACAACTTAGATCAGAGTGGCCGTTAGCCCCTGAACTTGGAAAATAAATTATGAAAGGGTGTTATGAGGCATTGCTCGTTAATGAAGTACTTGTGATGTGAGTGCAGTCTAGGTTTTGAACAAGTGCGTAAAACCTTTTTCCATTCCCAGTTGTGTGATATTTGTGTAAATAAAAAAAAGTTCAAAGGTAACAAACTGTTTGTTACTGAGGCCTGCCTACACGTTTTCATTACATGTATTTGTACATGTTTTCTCTCTGCTACAGTTTAAAATGGCAAGATCATTTTGTTTTGTCAAAACTGAGGTATAGGGTGAGCGAAAACCTTGGGCCTGCGGTATGTAAACAAAAGATTAACACTTTCCAATACTTGTAAGTAATGTACAATATACCTCAGTGTGATACATGTTGGATCGTCACACGAGAGGTTAAGAATTCAATTGCCATTGGTGTATGCTTTTAATGTTTTGTTTTCTTCTTCACTGCTTTCTCTTTTTCTACCAAAAAAACTTTTACGGAAAGATAGAGTGTTTGTGTTTCTGTTTCTTAGATTAAAAGAAATCCTCTGGAGTGTTAAATCACCCTTTGATATGGATTGTTTTTAACCTGTGCGCGATATAGCGCGGCATGAAATAATTGAGATATTACATGTACTTATCCATTACTGAAAATAAATGTTTTACCTCCAATATTTTAAATAAACCTTCCTTCCTTCCTTCCTTCCTCAGTGTGAAATAATATGATTTCAGAATAATAATTGTAAACTCTTCCAGGAAACTTGCATCAGTGTGGATAAAATGAAACGTGATGACTTAAGTACATCAACAACGTATGCAAACTTCAAAACAGGAGAAAGTTCAACAAACAGTATTGTCATTGTTTCTCCTTGAACTAAACATCTTGTTATCTTTAAGGACACTGTTTCACAACGCTAAGTACTTCACTGGAAAGTAATTGTTGTTTTAATTAAAGGTAAGCTGTTATCAATTATTTTTTGGAGCAGTTCATTTTTGAGTTTCCTGTTTGCACAAGTTTATCCGATACCAAACCCTTGACCTATTGCGTGTGGGACATATGTTCTTATTATGAGACAGCGTAAATTTATGTGGTACTGGATAAACCACAATGCAACCGTGAAAACCAAAACAGGACAACCCGTAAGAAGATTCAACCAGTGTAAGAGCGTAAAAGCTCTTGCACAATCTGCACTTATAACACAAGCTGGGTCTGTGTCTGTTGGCTTGTGTCAGGAGAACTAACTCATGATATGATCACCTGAAAAAAATTACTCAAACCCAAGCTTACAACCAAGACTACTAGTTCACCATAGATACTAGACCATGTGACAGGCGCTCGACTAAAATAATAAGTAAATAAATCAGATGATACCATATTGTGTCTATACACTTTGTGCAAGCCACACAAAAAGTCACCAAAAAAACACATAACTATGGCAAGCCAAGCATGACAAAAGTGGGTTGAGTTGAAAATCACCTATCGAGTCTCAGTGATCGATGTGTGAGAATGAGAAATCACTGTGCGAGATTGAAAAATCACTATGTGAGATTAGAAAATCACTGTATGAGAAATTAAAATTGCTATACGAGAATAAAAAGATATCATGCGAGATCATAAGTACCAATCGAGAATGAAAAACTGCCATGCGAGATTGAAATTAACTGTTGAGAATGAAAAATCGTTGTGTGAGAAAAAGAAATCACCATTCGAGATTATCGATTGGTTTTTTTCTGAGCCGGTGATGTATAACCAGTCTTACAGCGGAGAGTATTTTGGCGGTCAGTATAAAACATGGACTGCGGGTTACGGACTACGGACTATGGACTATGGACTATGGACTACGGTCTACGGACTACAGACTACGGACTACGGACTACGGACTACGGACTGGGTATAAAACACGGACTCAGGTATAAAACGCGGACCGAGCATTACGGACTCGATATAAAACATGAAGAAAGCTTCTACATTGAATAAACTCTCGCACGAACGTTTCAGTCATAAATAGAAGCTATCTGTATAAATTATAGAACTCTCATTTCCCGAAAGTTCCCGCTCATACAGGTTTAACCATACTCAAGAGAAAATGATGGGATTTTCTCTTGCCATAGTCGATTGCCGAAAAAGAAATAGAAGACACTGAAAGTCACAAAATTGATGAGCTGTATGAATTTTCGAATGATTCAAACCATGATTAAATGTTTTGAAAGATCAACAGTCGAGAGGATTGAGGAGAATTCGAACGACACGTCCCGCTGTTCATTTGTACGATCATGTATTAAATAAATACATATAAATATGGCCACAGCGAAATGAGGAACAAAAAGTTGATAAATAGAAGAAACGACATTACACAAGGATGGCAGTTCTACACGTTTAATATCGCCTTGGAAAAGGCAGGGACAAAAAAAAGAAAAAAAAGTTCTTACAACATGGGGTATTTGTATTTGGTCACTCACCCAAGTACTATCCCCGCCGAACAGGGCTTAACTTTTTTGAGCAGAAGAAACATGTTGCTGTCCTTGTGGTATAGTGACTCACCCAAGATAGCCGGCATTGGAGGTGAGGGCTGCGATATATAGTTTCATATATTAATTCTTCTTTTCTTGCAAAGTTTCGATTTCCGGTAAGACAGTACATGAGGAGATGTAACGCTGTTGAAAACATTCACATTCACAAAGTTATCGGTCCACGAGACCGAATTATCTTCGTCCGAGAGACCGAGGCAATTATTTCGAAAGTGCCGCATGTCCGATCACCAAAGCATATTCCTCTAACTTTTTATTCTCTACTTTCCCAGCCATGCAGTATCAGATATTTTTTTCTCTTTTTGATACCTTTTCTCATCTTAGAAATTTTAAAAAAATGCTTCCACCGTGGAGTCACTATACCACAAGGACAGCAACATGTTTCGTCTGCTCAACAAAAATAAACCCCGTTCGGCGGGGATAGTACTTGGGTGGGTGACCAAATACGAATACCCTGTGTTGTAAGAAATTTATTTTTCGTTTTTTCCCCTTCCTTTTCCAAGGCGATATTAAGCGTGCAGAGCTGCTATCCTTGTGTAATGTCGTTTCTTCTATTTATCAACTTTTTGTTCCTCATTTCGCCGTGGCCGTATGTATGTGTATTTATTTAATACATGATCGAACAAATGAACAGCGGGACGTGTCGTTCGAATTCTCCTCAATTCTCTCGACTGTTGATCTTTCAAAACATTTTATACCCAGTCCGTGTTTTATACCCAGCCCCTAATTAATGCTTAGTCCGCGTTTTATACCTAAGTCCGTGTTTTATACCCAGTCCGTAGTCCGTAGTCCGTAGTCCTTAGTCTGTAGTCCACAGTTCATCTTTTATACTGACCGCCAAAATACTCTCCGCTGACTGGTTATGCATCACCGGCTCAGAAAAAAACCAATCGATAATCTCGAATGGTGATTTCTTTTTCTCACACAACGATTTTTCATTCTCAACAGTTAATTTCAATCTCGCATGGCAGTTTTTCATTCTCGATTGGTACTTATGATCTCGCATGACATCTTTTTATTCTCGTATAGCAATTTTAATTTCTCATACAGTGATTTTCTAATCTCACGTAGCGATTTTCCAATCTCGCACAGTGATTTCTCATTCTCACACATCGATCGCTGAGACTCGATAGGTGATTTTCAACTCAACCCACTTTTGTCATGCTTGGCTTGCCATACATAACTCTGTCAAATGTGAAGAAAATGACACTTTGTGATGCTTATTCATAAAAAAAGAGCATTGAATTTCATAAGCCTGCATTTCTGGACGTAGGTGGAATCTGTGATATATCTAGGTGCAATAATTGATAATACTCTTTCTTGGAAACATCATAATTAGTGACCATGTAGCTATTAAAATAAGCTAAACTGTAGGATTGATTTGTAAACTACAGCATTTTCTGCCAAGACATACTCTCTTAACTATTTATGGATCCCTCGTGATTCCTTATTTAACTTATGGTTTGATGGTGCCAAGCATGCAGATCACACCTTGAAAAGCTTCTCAAGCTCCAAAAGCGAGCTCTTTGCTTTATCTATTTTTCTGAGAGAAATCAACATGCGATTCCTTTATTTATTGATGCTGATGTTTTTTTTTAAAGACACAAAAATGCTCCTGGGAACATCCAAGATCTCTTCCAAGACATTTCTGATGTTCACTCTCATAAAACTCAATCCTCTGTTTCAAATAACGTTTACACACAAAGTTCTCAACTCTCAATTCAGGTGAACTCGTTTTCTAGAATCAGAGGAAAAATTTGGAACAAAATGCCCATGTCTTTAAGAAAACTGCCAAAAAATCTTTTTAAGAGGAAAATAAAACAAATCCTTTTTGAAATTCTAGCTTCAGAAGACTGTTATATTGATCGTCTAGCAATCGTTCAAAAAGTAAAGCTGAATTTATTTTCCTCTTAGTATGCATTCTTTAATTTTCAATAGTATCATGTGGGCATGTATTTAGGAATACAGTCAGATATATGTATATCTATTTATTGTGCATTTAAAGATTAAAGACAAAGTAAAATATGCAGAGCAAAATATAAAGATATAAAGACAGAAGGTGAATATTACTTGAGTTTCACATAATAAGTGATCATCAGATGATCAGATTAGCATTATAGAGCAGTGCGAACGTACTGTGCAGGTGAAAAAAATCTTGAGTGATCAAGAGACATGTTTGTAAGATCCTGTTGTAAGGTAAGATTCTTGAAATTCCAATGACGAAGTGGAAAAGAGGTCGATTGTCTTGCAACGGACCAATCGTAGCGCGCAGAGATTGTGACATCAAGCCCACATGGTTCTGATCGTCAATGCAACGTACTGTAATTTTCACCTGCTTTTGTAAGTTTTTTTGTTTTTATTTCCAATTCTGTGTGAGTGTACTTTAGTTAAGCGCCATTGTGATATATTTATCGAGCTAGCAAGCTCAACAATCGGCCAGCGATCCAAAAGAGTACTCGGCCACTGTGCAAAACTCCGACTGGTGTGCCAAATTTGGCCAGTGTGCCAAATCTAGACAATGCTAGCAGGTATAAAGCAATCAAAATAAAGAAACTGAGAAACCTCTTTAAACTGAATTCAATCAAAGCAAAACTGAAACAAAGGACAACTGTAGCAAACTATCGGCCAGCGATCCACACAAGAGTTAAGGCGGCAAAATACGAGATACAAAAACCTTCAACACGCGACATGAGCAAATTATTATTTTATTGCGTGACAATTTCAGGTTGTAAGTTTGATGAAAAACGAGTGACAGAGCCAAAATTTGTTGCGCAACAAGTTGATCACACAAATTGAAAGCACAAAACATCGACCCAAAAGTAGCAATGAAACAATGTCGCGTATTTTGTCCCCTTTACTCTTGTGTGGATCGCTGGCCAATAGTTTGCTACAGTTGTTCTTTGTTTTAGCTTTTTCAGGGTTCTGTTATATCTTGTATTTTGCCTCCTCAAACTCGACATCAGCTAGTGAGCCAACTTTGTCACCACCAGCGAGCAAAAAGCAATCAAAGCAATATTTACAATATTTAA
Source organism: Platygyra sinensis (assembly GCA_019787425.1). Lineage (NCBI taxonomy): Eukaryota > Metazoa > Cnidaria > Anthozoa > Scleractinia > Merulinidae > Platygyra > Platygyra sinensis. The sequence continues at coordinate 83,455 of JAHPZR010003695.1, read as the reverse complement.
ATTTGACGTTGTTTTGAATACTTGCCTACAAACAAACAATGTGACGTGCAAAAAATATGACTTTTTTTAAGTTCCTAATAAGTGTTTGTTTTGAAGGGTTGCTTGTTGGCACTTAGTAAGAGCTACATCTAGTCAATTATGTCTTGAAAGCTAAGCATGCTGTCATTGTACATCAGATCAAGGAAGAAACATGCAAAGATACCCAACTTCAAAAACTGTCTGTCAGGATACTTACCAGGGACTGGGAACATCACAAAAAGGATCCAGAAATTACACCATTATACAGTGTGCAGAATGCGTTGTACGCAGTGGATGGCCTACTCTTCTGAATGAATCAGATCATTATCCCCAGAAGCCCACAGAGACAAGTCATCAAGGCTGGGCACCACCTTGGACATCTGGGAACGACCAAAACAGCAAATGATTAGAGGAAAGTATTGGTTTCCAACCATGAACAGTACTGTATGATCGAACAGATCATTGGCCAGTGTTATGAATGCCAGGTTACCACAAAGCAACACAGGCAGGAACGCATCAGGATCACACACATACCCAAGAAACCATGGAATGTCCTAGCTGTTGACTTCAGTGGACCCTACCCTGAGGGCCATTATAATCTAATAGCCATAGACAAGAGAACAAGATATCCTCAAGTCACAAAGACCCACTCAACAGCTTTTCAGCCAACCAAGGACAAGCTCAGAACAATATTTGCCACTCGTGGCACCCCAACACAGCTGGAAAGTGACAACGGACCACCGTTTAATTCCAGAGAGTTTGCAGAGTTTGCTAAAACAGAGGGATTTCACCATTATCGAGTCACCCCAGAACATGCACGTGCTAATGGTGAGGCAGAAAGCTTCATGAAACTGGAGCGTTTTGTACAAAGTCGTATTTTTAGACATTTTGGAGATTTTGAGGCTGGATATTGGTCAAATTAGTTTTAATCCAGACAAAAAGGCATCTGCGACATGACTGCTTGCCTTTCTTTCCACTATAGCATCGCATTTTGGGGCTTGGGCATGCATAGAAAATTTAATGAAAATTTTGATGAGAAAGTAACCTACGTCGGTAGACTTTTCTATTTAGTTAAATTTTTTTTGGCCTTTCCTTTTTCCCCTTTTCTTTTCTTTTTGCTGCACTGATTGACCTTCTAATGGGCTCTCTTGCTTGCAGTTTAAAAAAAACTTCTAAGAAAGCGTCATTAAGACGGGCAATTTTTACCATGGAGCGGCCACCTGTAGTGGCAGGAAATTTTGCTTTGAGTTTTTCACTCAACTTTTTGAGCATTTCTGTGCATATCTCAGTCATCATTAGGCCGAGCACTCTGATCTGGGTATCATTGGAAAGATCTTTTCCACCTGCAGAAGTTTAATATAGATGATGCCAATTTTGGTCAACAGTGATGATGCCAGAAGTGGAAGAAAGGCCAAGGTTCGTTATGGCCGGCATAGGAGTCATAATCGATGGGCTAATAAGACAGCGCAGATTGTCCACCTTCAAGGCAGAAATAGCAGCATAGCTATTCAAGAAATGCTGACAGGCTACCGCTAAACTGACCACACCTGCCACCGGTATAGCACCATATGAAGCCCTCACAAACAGACAATTGAGAACCAAGTTAGACTATCAAACGAGGGAGAGCAGCGAGAATGCTTGTGACACAGCCATCAATGAGAGGAATGAGAGATACAAAGAGAAGCTCAAAGAGAATGCTGAGAACAGGAACACTAAGGCACACAACTTCATTGTAGGAGATCATGTATTGTTGAAGCAGAAGAAGAGGAACAAACAGCCCACAGCATATGAACCAGCTTTCTACACCATAATTCGAACTGACGGATCAAGCATTGCAGCACATAGGATCACAGATGGATGGGAAGTGTATCGAGATGCAAGCCAGTTCAAGATTGCTCGTGTTTTGATCCAGGACAATACCACTCAAGAGAGGACGACTGGGAAGAAGAACCAACCTCAGAGGATTGGAGAGGAGATTATCATCAATACAGAGGAATGGTTGAAACCAGCTGCAGTGCCAAAATGGAACAGAACAAGCAACCAGAGTTTCCAGCAGCTGTAACCAGGCCAAGCTGATCGGAGGCAACCGGACTATCTATGTTACATAGACTGTACTAAATTTACACTCACCGGACATAGACACTTATATGCCCTGAAACACTTTTCTGTTCAAGCTTGGACATTTAGGACATTGTTTTCTAGTTGAGCTTTTTTGAGTTATTTTGTTGTAAAAAATACCTCTTAGTTGGTGCGTTATGAGCGGGAGTATGGATGAGTGAGTGAGAGATGTATGTCACACCAATCAGATAGGATCTGCTATAAACAGCCAATCAAATTTCTTGTTTCTGTTGCAGATAATGTAACGTGATATTTTTGTTTGTTAGTTTTAAATGGTAACTTGACACCTTTTTTTTTTTACAGACAAGTGGTTCCAATTGAAAACTAACTCTTGTTCACCAAGCCAGAATAAACAAACAAGAAGCCAATCTAGCTGCGTGTCTAGAGAAATGTTTGGACCTATTTTTTCGTAGTGTATTCTGGAGAATTTTAATATTTGCATTAATGGCAATTGTCAAAAACAGATTTTCTAGCAGAGATTTTTGTAACGTTAAGGTCTGTGGTATTCCTGAAGACTCCTGGCAGCGAGTTAAACCGCAAAATAATTATCTTATTCGTACTAATTTTCATGAGGCTTTAATTTCGAATTTGCTTGATTTGTTTGATTATAAACGCTATTTCTATTACCTAATTGCAAATCATGATTGTAAACTAGTGTAGCCAGAGCTATGAAAGTGCTGCGGAAATTTGGATGAAGTTTGCAAATATGGAAAAGGTTTTCGGGAATATCTCCGGGCGCTGGTTCACCATCAAAAGACGGTATCTTTCGTTTAATGCGTTTATTCCTCTTCTAATCTCTATACAATGTTTCACTCTCAATGTCTATTCCGGTCTGTATTCAAAGTCTTACATCAGTGGCTTATACGTGCCATGGAGTTTAATTACAACAATACTGCGGTTATATTCTTGAGTCGCTAAACCCCATTGTATTTCATATCCCTAAAATTAGCTTACAACTATCCTTTGTTACTCTAAATATAATTAAATAAGTACGTGATCTATCGCTTTGCGCACTCTGTTCCTATAAGCGTCATGCTATGGCATAAGCAATTCAAGTTGCGTTATATAGCAAATAAACTATTATCAGACAGAGGGATTGTATAGAGCTTGTACAGAAATGGTTGTCATTCACTTATTTTGTTTTTGGTCAAGTCCCTGAAATTACTATAAATCAAAATCTTGCTCAGTGATCCCCATTATTTATTATTGAATACATTTCCTGTTATATTTAATGAATGTTGACATGCTGAAAGTTTGCATTTCAGTAAGTTCTATAGTAACTGAAACCAAGTGTACTAAAATTTTGGAGACAACAAGCTGTACAGTTGTAGTTCAAAAAAAACTGAAACGTATCCAGCACAGCAAGATAACCACTATAACGTCAGTTTCTGAAAGAAATATTGACACAATAAGGTTAATAAGGTCAAAGATTTCATTAACAAAATTAACTGATTTTGTATGATTATACAAAGGACTGAAAAAATTTTATTGGCAAACAAAAAGCACATGGCAACCTCTGCACAAGTGTAAAACAAAAAACCACCGAAAGAAGTTTTAAAAAATATCGAATGTAGCCGAGGTGCGAAATTCGGCAAGAAGCACATGGCAGCTACAGGAGTAAGTGACAAAGCCATCAGAAAATCCACTTGAACTGCGTTCAATTTTTTGTAAGAATACGTGACCGCCTGTACGAAAATAAATATTATTGCATTTTCTTTCACGCCCGTCCACCGAAAGATCCGAGCCGCCAGAGTTATTCATAATAACGGCAGACGACAGAACTATCGAAAAGCTTACAGTGTATAAACTTATCTGCGGCGAACTTGGTATTATCAACAGTGTAACTTAAATACGTCAAACTTGATATCAACCAGTATTAACGACATATATCTACTTTAACACTGCAATGAAATTGTCATCGTGCACTAGCACTCACCTGAACCGCCGTCGAAACTCAAAAACGAGGATGACAGTGGAGACCTTCTTTACAGTTGTTGTCCTTGTCTCGAGTACAACACGAACGTGGAGACGAGATTACCAGGCGACACGACCTCCCGCAAGGCTTGTGGCGAGGGCGAGGCCTGGGCGCTGCTTCGCTAAACATTAACTTTTCGCAGTGCATTCTGGTCCGTTGAAAGCGAGGCTCTTCTACAGCGCAGAGCATTATGGTCCGCTGAAAGCGAGGCTAAAAACCACAGCGAAATCTCAAATTTTCCTACCTTTCTTTTATATTTAGATTATAAACTGCTGCTACGCTCGCTCCGCAGCAATCAATCATTGTTTAAGTGACATTTATTAAAAAACGGTTTTCTATGTCTGTCTTTTGTCAATTTTTGCAAAATGAAATGCCCTAAATTTATCACTTTTTGCAAAATCATGAAAATTAATGCTCGTAAAATATTAGTGTTCCAAATTCGCGAAATTAAGTGCCCGCGAAAATTAGTACAAATAAGGTAGATTAGACTTTGAGGTGACATGGTGGTTGCACGCTTCGCGAAATACAGTCTCTCATAAGGTGGGTAATGTTACAACGAAACGTCCCAAACTCTGCAGATTTCATGGCTTCTTAGACAATTTATACAGTTTTTCATGTGTTTGGTTGTTTCAAGTTCAAGGTTACCTTTCATAACATCTTCTTGTTTTTGATATTGATATTTATTTGAAATGGTTTCGTGGAATATCAAAACCAAAAAAAATCTACGATCATTGTTGGCAACAGAACGTGCTATATATGAAAGTGATGTAACACGAGCATGGGACATGGAGTCCTGATAGGATTTGAACCTATGACCTTCTGAATACCAGGCAGATGCTCTATCCACTGAACTACGAGAACTCATGGAGAGCCAGGTCATGCTAGATTGGATGCCAGAACATGCTAGATTGGATCTTGTTATAAACTGAGTTAAATTCAGTTATACGTTGACGAGTAGACGTGACAATCTCACTTTTCACACAAACGCTTGTAACTTGATATTTTTGTTTTTCTCGTAAAAGTATACATACATACATACATACATACATACATACATACATACATACATGCATGCATGCATGCATGCATACATACATAACCTTTATTAGTGTCTGAGCATTCTAGCGCCTCTTGGCACTAATTGGGGACACATTTAATAGTAATTTAACTATAATAAAACATACATAAAAATCCTAAAATGTACAGTACTCAAATACTTCTATACGCAATGCGATCCCCTTGTTTTCTTGAAAACTTAAGGGTGATGTGCTTTTTCTTCACTGCTGGAGATAAATATCTAAGAAAAAATGACAGAAAGATTTTTTCAAAACACTAATTATCATTTCACAGATAAACGAAAATCTCATCTGACAGGTTGAGTCACGGAACAGCATGTTCTTAGGGCCTCTTCATAATCGTGATTAAATAAATGCTGTTATTATTATTATATGAGCCCGGTCAACCACCCCGGCTCGGTTTCCAAGATCTCACCTTGCCACTCTTTTCTTGTAAAAATATCGATGTGTTCATATGAGAGGCCTGCCGGGCTGGCCTGGTTAGCAAGATCTCAGTAACCGGGATGAAATTTTTCCCACATGAACACTCCAGCCTGGTGACCGGGATGAAATATTTTAGACAAAATAGCTTCTTTCTCACCACATAGCGGCCAAAATGGCATAAGTTTGGTCTTGTTTGTATTTCCACCTTAAGAGTATGCGAATTAGCTTTAATTAGAAAAGTTAAAAGAGTCCACAAAGCTATGACACTCGCGAACAATACAAGTTTATGTTCCACCAGTTTGGTTGTGTTTCTTGAATTCATCCTGATCAACGGTTCTGAAATTTCCCATATGACCCTACCGCAGAATTCGTCCCTGTAACCAAGCCAGCCTGGTTACAATTAAGGCTCATATGAAGAGCCCTTATTCTGCTGCCACCTTTGCCATCAAAAACCACTTCAATATATTTATGAAAGGCATTTCAGTGAGAACTTACAGTATGAACTATTTTCAACAAATGACTCTGGAAAGCTGGTACACTAACTTACAACAAACGCCTCTTAACAGTTGTCAATAAGTACCGGTGCCTTACAAATGGACCAAACGACTTAAGTGTATCCAAGACGAAAAAGAAACCAACAAACGGACTTCTAACAGACCTATCTGACTAAAATAGTTGGATCAAAACTGACCAATGACCAATGACAAACTTTATACAAGTCTTGCAGCCAATACCATTACGGCTTTACTGACCAATCACTTTCAATGGACCAGACTTGTAACACCATCGACTGACAAGCATTATTCACTACTTCTAGGGACTTTTTTCACAAAAAAATAACTCTTGCACGCCTTAGGTGTTTATGTTTATTTAAGGAAAAGACTGTCTCTGGAAAAGGGAGAAATGTAATATACAGTCCAGCATTCCAACAATTCCAGTAGATCAGTTTGCACATGTGCATAAGCATAGCTTTACAGTGCCACGTTGTCAGATGTAGTCAGCACAGTGTTTTGTTATCAAACGGCATTTATCCAGAGAAAGAAAGACAACATGCTCAGTTCCAGTCTTCTTCCTCTTCAAAATTAAATATTACCATTTGCAACTTAAGAAGCAAAATACCTGGTCCTATCTAAGAGGTATGCGAGACCCACCATCCACTGGGTCTCCTCTGAAACATTTTTGACTGTATGTTTTGCCCTGTGTTAAGCTACAAATGGTAATATTTGATTCTGAAGATGAATGAGAGTGAAATCGAACATGTTGCCATAGCAACACCGAAATGTGTACTATCAGGTATATTTCGTACACTGCAATATCCCTGCCAAGTTTCAATCCCATTGACTCATTATTGGCAGAGGTATTCTTGAGTTTGTATCTCATCACTGTACTTGCACAACCAGTGATGTCATCAGTAACTAAATTTTCATAATAGGAAAACTTGAATATCTCTGGAACGAAATAAGATATCACAAAAAGATGAACGCCATTTTACTCTACTTTAAACAGCCTTTTGAATAAGCGTATTTTTAACATGACTTATTTTTCGGGTCATATGCACTTTAAGTAAATTGCGTTTTTTTCTTAATTTTAGAAATTGGACAACACTTGACGTGCAACCTTGCTTTAGTTCCATCTCATGCAGTAATGACGAGTAAAGGGAATGCCAATAAGGCCAACTACGTCCGTATCCTATTGGAGGCGTCAAAACAATACGGCAACGATTCAGGCAACTTCACCTTGTTTGACTCCTCAAAATATGGCGGAGGTAGAAGGAAGGATCTGTTGTTCAAGGATTCCACAGTTGATCTTAAAGATGTTAGTGACAGAAGCTACGCTGAGTTTCTTGGTGAAGATTACGTGGCAGTCATCAAAGGCTTGAATGAATGTCCCACCGTGGATGGAGGTAAAGGTAGTCTTAAGCCTTACTTGCTTCTGTCGTGCTTGCGTTTCTAGCCCTGGTGTTGTCTGGCACTGCTGAATGAAAAGCGCTGCTCTCAGGTCATTATAGTGCAGTAGTAAAAAACTGCAGACTTTGTGGAAGTTTTCGTTTCTTTTCATTGCTCAAAAAGCTCAGTAGACTAATACCTTGCTTGTGGATTTCTATTCAATTTCTCTAAAGTGATGGAGAATGCTATTGATTTTTTCCACATCTTCAGTGATGTTGCTATCGGGTCTGAAGATTCACCATCACTGAATTGAAATATCATATAGAGGATATTACATGACCGCGCGTGGATATGAATTTTATCTTCGAGTGTTCAACTCAATATCTCATGAGTGAGCGCAGCTCACTCGTGAGATATCGAGTCGAACACGAGAAGATAAAATTCATATCCACAAGCGGGCATGTAATATTCTGTTTATTATATGAACACCGGATAAACTCCTGTGAAAAAGGCACGATTTATTATGTAACCATAATGACGGTGATCTCTTCACGTGTGAAGATAACATGTTATCTTCAAGCATGAAGATATGAGGTTTTCATGGGAAAGCTCAATTGGTATTTCACTGGTGTTTGTATAGTAAAGATTGTTATGTTATACCACTGATATCAACCTTTAATTACTATAAATAAGCCAGAAATCCAACGATTTTGCTTGAGCTGCCTTGAACTCAATGCTGTATAATTACTGAGTAATTATTGCACGAGGCTGAGTATGATATGAAGAGTTATGCAGATCAAGGGGATTATCTGCCAAAGCCAAAGGCTTGGCGAGCAACACGTAAACTCTATTTTCATTCACCTAATGACATAGAACTGATTCCACTAGAACTCATACATTCATCTTGTGACACGTTACGCAAAGCCAGGGAAGCATACCTTATCAAAAGGGGTCTAACTCTTGAACCCAAAGGTATAAACAAACAAGAAGACATTTAACCTTATGTTTAACCCACTTATACCTTTTATATGTATTATATTCCATTTTATAATTTTGTCATTCATTAGGTTATTTCCGTCAACGGTCTACTTTTTATTGTAGTCCATTTTTGTTATCTTGTCATTTATTAGTTTACTTCAATGGTCCACTTTTTGTATGATTTTCACTGTCATGCAAGGAAAAAAATTCGGAAACTATTCAGTGGATAAAGTCAAAAAGTTGTAATGTTATAGGATCGACATAGGTAAAGAACACACGAAGTTCTGGGTCTCTGCATTTTCCCAAACTTCAAATATATGTCAAAATGTTTTGCACAAATTTACAGAACCCAGTATGGAGCCACCATGTCGTGACAGCCAGAAGATGGTGCAAATTATGTCTGGAATTTAATTTGCTATCTAGGCGACTAATTATCCAAACTGGACCAACAAACATTTACACAAGCCCTTTTTCTAACACTTCAATTCCCAAAATGGTAAAACATTACTATATAAGTGTATATTTTGTTATAAACATCAACATCTAAATTCAATCTCTTGGTGAAAGTAATTTGTCTATGTCAAAGCTAAAGCATTATAAAAATTGAAAGGAAGAAACAGACGTGAAAATTATTCTCTTACTAACCTGGGTGCACGAGCGGTGTAATTCAGAACTTGCAAAGGATGTCTCTCGCTGGAGGCAACATTTGAGATTCCTTTGTATATTGATATGAGCCTTCATTTGCGTAAATATCTCATTACACTTTCAGTGAGTGAGGCAGACATTTTGAGTTTGTTTGTGGTGAGTTTTCAACATTTTTTACCACTTGATAATCAGACAAAAAATCATGTTGGAGAAATTCTTATTTTTGTCTTCTTTCAAGAGTTAACTATTTAGTGAAGAGAATGCGTATTTTATCAAAACGTGCCAAAAACAAACCAGGCAAGTAATCAAAATTTGCCCAAATGATTGTTTAGACCAAGGTGTCAAGAAGACATGTATAGTGATGTTGATCATGTCCTCCTGCGTGAACCTCTATACTTCAAGAAATTAAGTTCACCATGTTCAGAAAGCATTAACTTTTCTTATTTCAGTACAAATACCTTCATAATCTGCAATTCTTAAGCTGTTGATGCAAGTGTTTACTTTTTTTAGGGTTAAGTTGCGTGAAACGTCTGCGGGGTCAATGAATGATGGCCATTTGAGGTATACTGATACCTTAAGCATAAATTTTGTCTAAGGCATCTGTTTTCGAAGATGTTGATCCTATTTTCATCAGTTTTGTTTATCTTCAATGTCTCGCAACCATACATCAAGACTGGTTTAACCAGAGTCTTATATAGCCTGACTTTGGTTTACTGCTCCAGATCATTCTCGATCTCATAAACACCCCTCTGGCTTTGACTACTCTATTGTGAATGTCATGTGCACCTCCACCTTCCTTGAAAACTCAGTAGCTCCCAAATACACAAATTTGTCAACATCCTCTATCCCTTGCCCATTCACTTCCACTGCATTATTTATTCAGGAATTAATTTGTATCAGCAATCACCTTGCAGGTATTGGTTTATCTTGTTTATTCTCTGGAATGGAGTTAGCCATGTAAAAATGTTTATGTAATAATGTTTTGAATGTTTGTTTGTTTAAGCTTTTCAAATGAGATGGTGCACAACGTCTGTTGAAGAACAATCCAAGTGCAATGATTTTAAAGATGCATTGAAAAATATAGATATTGCTATCACACCTGGATGCGTGAAGGCTGGAAGTGCTGTTGAATGTATGAAAAAAATCAGTGATGGAGATGCAGATTTGATTACCCTGGACGGTGGAGATGTATATAAAGCAGGTAAAACTTAATAGCTATTTGAAACAGGAGTAGAAGAATTTTGTCAAGTGTTAATCGTAGTTACATGTACACTAAGTGTTGCAATCACCCATCACCTGCAACATGCATACAGTAGAATGTTACTTTGGTAAAAAAAATATTACCATGGAATTCAGTACAGCTCAGTATGACAAGTGAGTTTGCAAGAAAAAAGAATACACAACCAAGAGATGTTTTGCTTTGCACTTTCTTTTGTAGTAATTTGGTGTGTGTGTTTTTCATCAGTATTTGTACATCTGTACACAACCAAGGCAAAGCTCAGTTTTGAATGTAGCAGCAAAGCATGCACTACACAGATGCTACCCAAACTTTGGCTTATCTCTTTGGGAGGTTAATCTGGGAAAGTTGATGCTATAATGTACAGACACATTTGATCAAAGTGAATGATAAGAGTGCGAGTCAGTTTACCCAGACCTACAGTGTACATGTATTATAGTGTAAAACACAAACTAAATAAATTCATTGTGAGTGAGTAATTAGGTTGGTAGATGCAATCTCAATCCTTTTTTCAAGGTATTGCATTGTTTTTTTTTTTGAAAAGTTTGTATCAGGCATAATACAGCCAAGCTTGATCAGAGAGTTGTTTACTACTCCTGAAGCAAACAAAAGCCAGTTATTAGAATTACCAGAACCTGAACATGGCTATGGTAAGGCAACTGTAATTTCCAGTGATAAACACTCAAACACCTACAAATCCCTGATGATTGCTAATGTGAAATTTGGTGACATGATCCACATTAATATGCCTTTAATTAAAAGCTCCTGTAGAGCTCCACTCAACCTCTTATACTAAGCTACGTTTTCCTGTGGTACATCAGGTTTTCATGTTTTGAGTTCTCAGTAATGTTACTTGTTCAGGTAAAGTTCACCTAGATGGGTGCAGTTTTCTCGAGCTACACAATCAGGCAAAGAAGCTATTTTCTCAGGGACACCTCTCTTTTCCTGGTCAAAGTGACCTCTTTCTATAGGCCTGTCAATTCCAAACCCTTTATCTCACCTGCTAATTTGTCAGCTGCATTTATCAATTTCTTTGTTTCCTTCTGCCAGGGTATAGTAGGGCACTTACTGTGAGAAATCAACCCAGGGGTGAAACACTGTTAGTAGAACTACTAGTAATAGCCAAAAAAAAGCTGATGGAAAGGAGATGTGACAGCTTTACAGGGCAGGATATTCAGTTTGGAAGTACTGGGCTTTTGTTGTTACTTAAAATGCACCCAACCCCCAATTTTGTTTTTTTTGCCAAGGCAAATCCACTTGTTATTTGAAGCCTTTGGGCAAAATAATATTAAATTTAGTTGAATCTTCTACAGTTAACTCTCTCTTAATGGACACCTCTATAAGACGGACACCTCCATAAGACGGACACCTGGTGCTGGTCCCGGCCGTTTCTCAGTTATTTTACTATAACCAAACTCTCTATAAGATGGACACTTCCATAAGACGGACAACGGACACTTTGAAATGGTCAACGGACACTTGTGAGGTGCTGAATGTGACCGCAAATTACGATTTAGGGAAGAAAATTTCTTAAATTACCAAGTACGAGACTCTTTTTAACACCAGACGTTTAATTGACAGCTCTTATCTTGTCAGTGGAATACATACAGTACAAGTTAATATTAAATCAGTCATCATTTTCTTCCATTCAAAAAATAACTCGGAGGTGACAACCGAATTGTATTGTAATCTAAAACAGTTATTTTCTTGCTTCCACAACGCTGCAAGATGAAATCCTCGTATTAAAATTAAACAGCGTTAGTCAGCGCTTTGAGGATTTTAAACTATTGCACCTGAAACAATACACGATCACAGATTTCTTTTCTCCTTAAGTGCATGCCCACCAAAGCCATGACTATTAGAAGCTATTAACTTAACTTGCTGTCACTAATTGGTTTTTTATAGAGAAAAATGATATCTTTTAAGATTTGTTGTAGCAAAAGGCAACCCTGAGTCATAAGATGGTTATGTTCCCGTTTGCAGAATGTACTGCTTACTGTTTGGACTCTAGTTAACCCGTCTGATTGTAATACGACAACAGATTCAATTTTCTAAATATATTTTTGTTCCAGTCTGTAGGTTTCGTTCATGTAAGTAACTTAAAACAAACTTTAAACAGACTCGTATTCACTGTGCACATGGTTCAGCATTATAATCTTAAACTTCCTGGGGTCATGTTATGTCGACTCTCTTTAAGCCGGACACCTCTCTAAGATGGACAGCTGAGGCCGGTCCCGATGGTGTCCATCTTAGAGAGAGTTGACTGTATTTTCTGTGCCCTTTCAAGTCACACTTGTGTTGTGCGACCACATTTTAGGGAGTCTCGGGTGGTGGTTGCAGATGACGCCTACCTAAGAACAAACACATTGGTGTCTCAGTCAACTCTCTGTATTTGCTCGAGAAAATGGAAAACAAAACAAATCATTCCAATATATTTTGGGACTAAAATGTCAAAGTTTTGTTTTAAAATCATTTCTTTTTCATCTCTGGAGTCAAGTCAAGTTTTGATTTTTGGAATATACTTCAATCGGGCATGTTTGACCACAGTTACTGTGAACTCACTGCTTAGAGCTTTAAGAGCAATTTATAATATTTAAAGCGTTGTCTTTGTGGGCGAGCTGCTTGTATATTAACAATGGAAAGCTAGATACAAAGTGAAGGAGCAGGCAAACAAAAAACAGGAAAGAAAACTCAAGGACTGCTTTGGATGGTAAAAACATTTTCCTGTAGTTCTAGCTCAAGATCGTTTGCTTTTGTAATCAATATGGTTATTTCCATAAGGTGAGTTCCATTGATATTTTTCCTTTTACATGTACATGGAGTACACTTTGAGTACGCTTTGTATCCAAACAAAGTCAGTGGTCTTGTTTTGTGTCTTCATTGATTTGCTGCAATTTGCAGTTTCTTTTGTCTGAAATTCTGAACACTCTCGTTGTTGAAGGGTTTTCTTGTTAACACCTCTTTGAACTGTTTACTGAAAATACAGTTGGTGCGGTCAGGACCATTATGTGTAACATTTCATGAGGAAGACTGACATGGCATTCACCGTGCAAACATGCATGTGAGAAGAAATCTGCATGCCGCTGCACTGATACATGCACGTTCACATGACAGCATGTGCATACAACCAGACTTTCCGCCAAAATTTTTTATCATGTTTTAGTATTTATTTATTTCCTCAAAAAGGTCAGATCGTGACTACATTGGGTGAAAGAGAATTGAATGGCTTGGTGCAAGACAGGCGTAAGTGACTTTTTCGGGTAAAATTTTTTTCCTTCAAAAGTGCCTGAATTTTTGCATGTGCTTTTCAATCTAGTAGAAAAACATTCTCCTGTATCTTTTTTTTGGCTGAAATGCCCTTGTTCCGCTTTGTAATGGGTTCATTGTGCACGCTTCGATATTTTGACTTCGTTTTTCTCAGAAGCAAATGCAAACCAGCCGAAAGAAATACAAGGGAATGTTTCACTACTTAATTGAAAAGCACATGCAAAAATTCAGGATTTTTTTGAAGGAAAAAAAATTTTACCTGAAAAAGTCACTTCCGCCTGTCTTACACCAAGCCATTCAATTGTGTATCTGTAAAAGTTGAAATACAAATAGTACCTGGTGCAAATGCTTGAAGTAGCTGTACCTGGCGCGGGATAAGATTAAAAACTTTGACAGTTGGAACCCACTAATTTGAACTCGGTTTTTTGAATTCTCCATTATTTCAAACTCAAAACCATTTTGCTTGGATTTTCCTTTCAGTCATTTACTTTCGACTTTTTTGATCTCCCACTATTTCGAAATAGTTTTTATTTCCCCTGAGAGTTGGAAATAGCCAGGTTCAATGGTACTTAAGCAAGGCTGTCATTAAAGGTCATAACCTGTATCACCTGTTACTGGCTGAGTATGACAGATTTTCCCTTGATGCTACGGATGAAATTGCCCATTGATAGAATTCACTCATAAAACACTGAAATAGAGGATAGTCTGCCTTAACAGTTTTTTTTTTTTTGCTACTTGCATGTACTTGTGAGGAAACTTGCAAGTCCTTTTGGCCACCCAATGCAAGTCTCTACACAAGTTCACCTTGCGACTACTTGCCGGTCCATTTGGCCAGGGCTTAACAAATTTGCTACGAGTATGGAGAATAAGGCTTCAGGTGACTAAACGCTTAGTGACAGCCCTGCTTAAGGAAGATGTGTTGCTTCCAAAAACCATGGTTATAGGTATTAAAATCCCATTTAATTGTAAACAGTTGTTGTTGATCAATCAAAAAAGATCTTGTTCTATGGGCTGTGCATTTTAGTCTTCCTGCTGCTCTACTGTGGGGATTTGCATAAACATTCTTGCACTATCATAGGTCATTTTTGATATATTTTTCCAGATAAATTATAAATGCAGGGAGGGGGTGGATATGGATGAAGCCATAACCATGACTATTACATTGTCATCGTTTACTTAATTGATTGTCATGTGAGGTCATGCAAGTGCTGTTGTTCTTACTAGAAACAAGAGATGTTGCTTTTGACAAGCCAAACAGTGGCATTGAAGGGGACTCACTGTAGCCTCATATGCGACATTATCTTTCAGGTAAAGAGTTTGGAATGGTTCCCGTGGTCAGTGAAGACTATGGTTATGGCACATTGAGCTACTATGCTGTAGCAGTTGTGAAGAAGAGCAACACTGATATTCAATTTGACAATCTGAAAGGCAAGAAGACATGCCACACTGGAGCTGGAAAAACAGCAGGTTGGAATGTGCCAGTTGGAACTCTTCTCGCCAAGAAATACATACAATTAACGCGCGACTCTAGCTGTAATCCCTACGTAGCAGCAGGAAATTATTTCAAAGAAAGCTGTGTACCAAGTAAGAAATGATCAAGTTTTCCTTATTATATTCACCTCTGAACTATTCAGGAGTCAGCTAGTACACAGCCTGCAAACAGGCTCCCGATGAGCCCAGACAAAGGGAGGGAGCCTGTAGACATTCTATCGATGTGGTTGTTCCATGATGCCAGGATCTGGTATCATGGAAAGATAAATATTTGACAGCTCTTTGTAAAATGTGGTTGACTGCCCTACAGGACTCCTACATTTGTGTACATGTGCATTTTTCATTCCCTTTTAATTTTTGGTCTCTTGACCTTTCATTATTTAATTTCACACATGATTCTAAATTGTACTGTGGTATGAGGAGGAATTTCAAGTTAAGTGGAGCCGTTTGGCTGTACTGTTGCAAATTCTTTTACAGATTAAAGGCATGGTTTCAGGACTTTCTGCTGTTATATCTGAATGTAGTTTTCTAAAGTTTGACACTTATGTCTTCTATTATTTGTTATGTGCCTTTAAAAACTTTCTTTTGGCTCATTTCAGTATTGCAAAATATGTTTTAAGCTCTCAAAGTATTGGCTGTGAGCATGCTGCTCACTTGTACTCTATATTATGACGCCAGGCCTGGCTGTTTGATTGGAATGATTAGAACTGTTTGCAAGTACAGAAAATGTAGCTTCTTGACAGGTCTGATTACCTTGTTGTCTGATTTGATACATGCTAATCACCGAGGGCAGATAGGTACATCAAAAACAAAATCTGCAGTCTCCCCCATCCCGCTCTGATCACTTTGCTCTCCGTATTCTTCAGTTTCAATCTCATCCACTCGCTTTGCTTGCCAATTTTTTTTTCTGCCCTTGCCGAGAGCCTGTTCATAGGCTAGCTAGTATAGTAATGTTCCAGAAGGAACAAAATGGTGAAAAGTAAATTATGGAACTGCAAGTGTTTTTCCAAGACCTGAAAATAATGACCCAAAGAAGGTAATTTCACTTCCCCCCCTTACCGAAAGCAGAGAAGCAACAAACTGCACCAAGGTGATCTCATAGTTGTTAATAAATAATAAAAGATAAATATTAAGTAAACTTGCGTTTTGGTATTTAGCACTGTTGCTCTAATTGGGGACACTATAAATGAACAAACAAGCATTTTGACAAAAAATGAATACCTCCTAAAAATTCCTACTGGCTGGAGGCCGACAAGTTGGACAAGACATGAAACCAACAAGACATGAAACAAGTTGAATTAAAGGCCATCAAACTTAGGGTGTGTTCCTTTGGGGTGATCCGGATCAGGATCAGTGATCCAAGATCTGCCTGTATCATGGTGCATCAAAGGAACTGGTGAATCCATGGCCAGAGTGGATTTGTCGGTTCCTTTGATGTACCATGATCCAGACAGATCTTGGATCACTGATCCTTATCAAGATCACCCCAAAGGAATGTACCCATAAATCCATCCAGTGGCAGGGAGGAGGATTTGAACCTGAAACCCTCAGATTATAAATCCAGTTATTTCCCTCTTGAGAGGTTTATGCACTTGATTCCAGGCCAAAATGACCATAGTCTTGGGTGCATGTACAATTCGTCTTGACATTAAGTTAAAACACATGCAAATGTTTCAAATTTCGATCGGAGCAACTAATAAGAATGTGTCAAAACCCTCTTTCAATGTTCGAATATGGCAAAATACATTCATTTGTCCATTCAAAGTGTTTTGTCGGCCTAACACTGGGTCGGGAAGGGCAAAATGTGTGACGTGTTTCAACATGATCACAAGGCTTGTGGTTTTATATAACCCTTGTCTGCACTGTACCATAATTGGCTAGGTATAAAGACTTTTTTGTCTGAGCTGAGAGTCCATTTAGCAAATGGATCCATGTTGCGGGGTTGCCAGAATATTGCGGAGAACTAAAAAGTGTCACCACGAGCCTTGAGTGATGCACTCAAGGCAAGTCCCTCACTGATCTGGAGTGTCATTAATATTGTCTGGTTTTCACAGGCGACAAAGCTTTTTGAATTGAACTTTTTTTTAAGAAAAACTTTCGTCTGAATGGTCAAACCAGATGGTCAGCTAAATCATCCTCACAACTGGTCGATTTACCTCAGGTGTTGTTATGGAACCCCTGCCCTGGTGTTGTTACCACATTTTGATGTCTTCCATGATCTATTACTGAACAGATGCACATCAATTTGAAACCATCTTGTTTTATTAAGAAACCTAAAAATATATTAATGATGCCATCTATATATATATATGTTTGTCCTCCAAAAGATCATAAGGAAGAACCAATCAAAGTGAGAGTCAATAATTCAACAGATTATATATTAATTGCCCCTAGTCAACATCGATGCACATATTTAAAGAGAGCCAGTCAGCAAGTTGTCTAATTGTACAAATTAGGTGCTGCCCACTTTCCACCATCCCTGGCACACACCAAAAAGCTGAACTTGATTTGTTAATCAAAAGCTCTCATTGCTGAACTTCTTCCATGTAAAATGCTAACAGCAAGATCTGTGTCTTTAGGAGTAAAACTACCGGCGTACGATGCCAAAGGAGAGAACCCCGATAGCTTGTGTGCATTATGCAAGGATGAAATGCAAGAAAGATGGAAACTACTCTGGTTATTCTGGTGCCTTTAGATGCATGGATGATGGTGTTGGTCAGGTGGCATTTGTTAAACATACCACTGTGAAGGAGAACAAGCCAGGAATGGAAACAAACTATCAATACCTGTGTAAAGATGGAACACGAAAAGGTATGCATTACACGTGTTTTGTACACTAGGGACTGTTACTAGGGTATGATTTTGCTGCTCTAAGCCTTACTTGAGACAAAATATCTAGTCATACATGGAGTACTCATTTAGTGAAGGCAATCTTATTGTACCTGGTGAGTAAAAATTAACTGAAAAATATAAAGTAAACAGTGAAAAAACTACGAAACTCTATGGACAACATCACAACAGAATAATTTATTTGTATATCTATTTATTGTGTATTTAACCCTTTGACTTCCGATCGCTTGTTGCGTGAAACTCGATTAAGATTCACCTTCTGTCTTTACATCTTTATATTTTGCATATTTTATATAGAGCACTCTAAGGATAATGTACCAGTCAAATTGAAGATTGAACATCCCCCCGGGCAACCCCCTGGCATTTGGCTTTTTGGAAAATTTTTGTTCAAGTTCACCCCTCACCTGGCCGAAAAGCCGTTCAAATTGCCCCCACCCCCGGGAGAAAGGAAAATTACCAGATTACTGTTTTAACTTTTCAGTAGCGTCTGT